>JAWQEG010005504.1:10000-66487 GCA_033782935.1 Petrolisthes cinctipes | reverse complement strand
CTCCTCTTCTTCCTTTCTTACTACCTTCCTCCTCTTCTTCCTTTCTACCTTTCTTCCTTTCTTCCTTCCTTTTACTGTCTATATACAGCATTTTCTGTCCAAGTGCTCTCTCTTCTTTCATTCCTTTCTCCCTTTCTTAATTTCTTTTTATTTCCTTCCTGCTTGCTGTCTCACCTCTCAATCACCTTCTTCTGGCCCTATATGACCTCGCTGTTTGCGGCGCCTAATATCAGTCAAACAATCAATCCTCTCCATACTACTTTTCACACTCATCTCTCTCTCTCTCTCTCTCTCTCTCTCTCTCTCTCTCTCTCTTTTGCAGATGGTGGGAGCATAACTGTGGTCTGTGTAGTGGACAAGCCACCTCACTCTCCCTCCACTCTCATCTTCCTCCACTTCATCCTCTCCCCTCCTTTCACCGCCTATTCCTTCCATCATCATCATCATCAGACACTCACTCTCCCATCTCTCTCTCTCTCTCTGTGTGTGTGTGTGTGTGTGTGTGTGTGTGTGTGTGTGTGTGTGTGTGTTCAGTATGCATATGTATGTGTGTGTGTGTGTGTGTGTACAGTATGCATATGTATGTGTGTGTGTTTACTGTGTGTGAGGACAGTATATATATATGTGTGTGTGTGTGTGTGGTGTGTGTGTGTGTGTGTGTGTGTAAATAGTGTATCTAAGCTTCACACACCTATACAAAGATCATCTACCAACCAATCCTATGTCAACCTTCACTCACGTCCTTGGTATTGAAGTCTGTCTGTCATCTCACACACACACACTCTGGGTCTCATCCTTAATTACCAAAGAAGTTAATAACATCAGCGATAATAATTACGTATAGAAGGCTGTTGTTTGTTTGTTGTTGCCTTCTCTCACCTCGTTCTGTTTTGTCAGTATAAAATAATGTATCGTATTAAGAATGTGTGGGATAAAAAAAAAATAATAATAATATATATATACATTTTTTTTGAGAGACTTTCCTCCAGTCTTTAATCGTTCGTCTCCCCACCTGTATAGTGTGTGTGTGTGTGCGTGTTTTTTTTTTTTTTTTTTTTTTTTTTGCAGGACCGGAAGTTGAGGTGGTCTACTGATTCACACCAATTAATTGTTGATATATCTTTTTTTACCTCTCTGTCTATCTATTTATCTAACAATCTATCTATATCTATCCCATGTGTGTGTGTGTGGTGTGTGTGTGTGTGTGTGTGTGTCTGTGTGTGTGTGTTTATGTTAATTTGGGCAACGAAAGATGGAGTAGAGTAGCTTTGTTAATTGCAACGTTTCGCCATGTACAGCTGACATAATTAGACTGCAAAAGAGAGCATTAAATTGATATACAGGCAATGGGAATGCTTTAAAACTGTTTGTAAGAATAAAAATTTTTCTGTGCATACAAAAATCAAAATTTATAAAGTAATGGTTAGGAGTATACTAACCTACGGTCACGAATCATTGGTACAGTACAGCGAATATGGACCGTAAATTCTTGGTGTTTGAAAATAAGGTACTTAGAAGAATATTAGGAATTAAGTGGTGGGATAGGATATCGAATAGCAGAATTAGAGAAATAACAGGGGTGCAGCCAGTTGATGAATATGTTAGGATGTCACGTTGGAAGTGGTTAGGTCATGTGTATAGAAGACATGGGATAGTACGAGATACACTAGGGTGGGTAGCACATGGTACAAGAAGAAGAGGAAGGCCTAGGGAGACGTGGGTGAGAACAATGAGGCGGGAAGCGGGAGATGAATGTTGGGGAGATTTGGAGGAGTTAGCTCAGGATAAGGTGTGGTGGCACGAGTTCATTGAGGCCCTATGCATCCCCGTGGGTGCTACAGGAAATGATTGATTGATTGATTGAAATTGATATACAACAACTGGTAAAAATTCAACATTTTTATAATATACATACTAAAAAAACTTCATCATTTTATAATAAATATGCTAATACCATTAATAAGATGTACTCAAAGTTAATCCTATGCCTTGATATAATTACGTCAAACAATGCAAGTAAAATGCATCAAATGGTGTGTATGTGAATTTCCATACTTTTGGAAATATTATGGAACCTCTGTTAGACTCACACTATAGTAAATTTGCCATCTTGATATATAACTTTGAAACTACTGTATGTACTGTTAAGAAAGAATACATGAAAAATATTTAGTGCAAGAGCAAAAAAAAAAAGAAAAAAAAAACTTGTATCTTGTAAAATTAGTAAATATCTCTACCGAGTGTGAGTAGTGAAGGTGATGTGATATGTAAGATTAACCAGTAACCTTTGACCCACAAGGAACTAAGCCGGTCTTGTCCAACTATGTGTGTGTGTGTTTGTTGTGTGTGTGTGTGTGTCTGTGTGTGTGTGTGTGTGTGTGTGGCTAATGTTAAGGTGGTATATAGTAAACTTTCGGTACATTAAAGCACCTTGATTCCTCCAAAGTATGCCAAGAAACAGGACTTGATTAGCAAACATAATAGTGCATTGCCTGTTGCTTGGGACTAGTTTGTTATGAATCGGACAGTTGCTCCAGATTAATTAACCAAGCACTGTACTGGGATGTATGTATGTATGTATGTATGTATGTTTGTATGTATGTTTTCTGGGAGTGAGTTGTTGTTGGCAGCTTGAAAACCACACAGGAGGAGGAGGAGGAGAAGAAACAGCAGGTCTTATCTTATCCCCTCTAATTGTGTGGTTGGTGTTTGAGGTTGTCGCTAACACAGAGTTCTGCACGTTGTTGTATAGATGTTGCAGAATGGTGCATTGTATACATATTATTGTAGACAAGGGACTGTGGTTTGTATGCAGCTTGTAAGAGACTAAGTGAGTGTTATAGACAAGAGACTGTGGTTGTTTGCAGCTTGTAAAAGGATAAGTGGGTGTTATAGACAAGAGACTGTGGTTGTATGCAGCTTGTAAGAGAATTAGTGAGTGTTATAGATAAGAGACTGGTTGTTTGCAGATTGTTAGAGAATAAAGTGAGTGTTATAGATAAGAGATTGTGGTTTGTTTGCAGTTTGTAAGAGAATAAAGTGGGTGTTGTAGACAAGAGACTGGTTTGTTTTGCAGCTTGTAAGAGAGTGAATAAGTGTTATAGACAAGAGACTGGTTTGTTTGCAGTTTGTAAGAGAATTAGTGAGTGTTATAGACAATAGACAGTGGTTTGTTTGCAGTTTGTAAGAGAATTAGTGAGTGTTATAGATAAGAGACTGTGGTTGTATGCAGCTTGTAAGAGAATAAAGTGAGTGTTGATGAATTTGTTAAGGTAAAGAGAGATGTTTACAGTATAATTATGTTAACTTATTTTACTATAGTCTTTACACAAACTCAAGTCTGGGTGTGCATCATATTAATTTTGGTGGAGGAAGTAGTGTGTTGATAAATCTGGAGCAACCGAGTCCTCCAAGCAACAGAACACCATTATTTTTGTTCGTTTGGTTCTGTTTCCTTGCATACTTTGGAGGAATCATGGCACTCCAATGTAACAGAAGTGAATTACCCTCTTAATTAATAGTGGTAAAGGGGACGAACTAATAGATATTCCCTCTTATTACTTTATTACTTCTTTATTACTCCCCTTTTTATTACTCCCCTTTTATTACTCTACACTCTTTATTACTCCCTCTTTATTACTCCCCTCTTAATTACCCCTCTTAATTACTCCCTCTTAATTACTCCCCCTCTTAATTACTCCCCTCTTAATTACTCCCCTCTTTATTACTCCCCTCTTAATTACTCCCCTCTTAATTACTCCCCTCTTAATTACTCCCCTCTTAATTACTCCCCCTCTTAATTACTCCCCTCTTTATTACTCCCCTCTTAAATACTCCCCTCTTAAATACTCCCCTCTTAATTACTCCCCTCTTAATTACTCCCCTCTTAATTACTCCCCTCTTTATTACTCCCCTCTTTATTACTCCCCTCTTTATTACTCCCCTCTTAATTACTCCCCTCTTAATTACTCCCCTCTTAATTACTCCCCTCTTTATTACTCCCCTCTTAATTACTCCCCTCTTTATTACTCCCCTCTTTATTACTCCCCTCTTTATTACTCCCTCTTTATTACTCCCCTCTTAATTACTCCCCTCTTTATTACTCCCCTCTTAATTACTCCCCTCTTTTATTACTCCCCTCTTTATTACTCCCCTCTTTTATTACTCCCCCTCTTTATTACTCCCCTCTTTTTTTAACTCTACTATAAAAATTTCTCTCGGGATGCTGCACTAAATCCTTCGGGGTGTTCTTGTTATCGGTTACTTGTACAAATATATTCCCGAGGGAGTGGAGGGTAGGGAGAGAGCCTTCATCTTTGTGTTTATTTTTCTCCTCCAAGGGTATAGTGGATTTTTATTATTGGTAAGTAGGTTTGTTTGCACCGTAGGGTCTGTGTGGCCTGTGTGTCTACTGTATGTAATTCTCTCTCTCTCTCTCTCTCTCTCTCTCTCTCTCTCTCTCTCTCATCTCTCTCTCTCTCTCTCTCTCTCTCTCTCTCTCTCTCTCTCTCTCTCTGCTCTCTCTCTCTCTCTCTCTCTCTCTCTCTCTCTCTCTCTCTCTCTCTCTCTCTCTCTCTCTCTCTCTCTCTCTCTCTCTCTCTCTCTCTCTCATATTGATCTTACCTTTTCCTTCCCATTAGACCACTACTCCCTTCACTCCTATCTCTCCCCTTCCCTCTGTTTCCCTCTATTTTTTTCTTTCTGTCCACTCTTCTCTATCACTCCTCCTCTCCCTATTACTCCTCCATCCTCCTTCCACTCCTCTCTCCTATCTAACCACTGCCTTCCCCCCTTCTCTCCCTCCCTCCTTCCTCTCTCTCTATCTATCCATTCCTTCCCTCACTCCCTCTCTATCTATCCATTACTTCTCTCCCTCCTTCCTCTCTCTCTATCCATTACTTCCCTCCCTCTCTATCTATCCCTTCCCTCCCTCCCTCCTCTCTATCTATCCACTGACTTCCCTCCCTCCTTCTTTATCCATCCATTTACTTCCTCCTTCCCTCTCATCACAGCATCCAGGAGTATTGTGTTGTGTTGTGGGCGTGAGACAGTTACCATCCCTACCACTAATGTCCCTCTCTCTCTCTCTTTCTCCCATTGTCTCTCACATTGTCACCCACACTGCCTCACACACCACACGTCTCTCACACACACACACACACACACACACACACACACACACACACACACCTTATACCCCACACAGTCCCACACATAGTCTTCCATACCTCCCGTGCATGTACACTTTCTTCTTCAGCATTGGCTCTCTCTCTCTCTCTCTCTCTCTCTCTCTCTCTCTCTCTCTCTCTCTCTCTCTCTCTCTCTCATGCCCCCCAAAAACTTCTCTCACACACAGTTCCTACAAATCATTATAGTTCTCAGTGACTCTCTCCTCTCTGTTCCTCCTTCTCCCTTACTCTGAACGCTGGTGTAGTTCTTTAATGGGTAGGTAATAATACACTTGTGGTACTGTACATTGGAGTGCCTTGATTCCTCCATAGTATGCCAGGAAACAGGACCAGATTAACAAAAATAATGGTGGTCTGTTGCTTGGAATTGTTAAGATTTACCAACACCGTATAATATATTTACTTCCCAATTTTAAGCACATGCTGTATATATGCTTAGTTGAGAGAGAGAGAGAGAGAGAGAGAGAGAAGAGAGAGAGAGAGAGAGAGAGAGAGAGAGAGAGAGAAGGGTGGGAGGAGCGTGCGTGCGTGAGTGAGTGAGTGGGTAGGAGAGAGAGAGAGAGAGAAAGTGCTAGTGAGTGAGTGAGTGAGTAGGAGAGAGAGAGAGATAACAGATATCAACAGAGTCAAGCTTATGCAAGTTGCTCTTATCTCATCCGCCCTGCCACCTGCCTCACACCCCACCCCACGTGTTTCACCTTACCTCTCTCTCTCTCTCTCTCTCTCTTCTCTCTCTCTCTCTCTCTCTCTCTGTATAATGTTTAGATGATTGATTGGTTAGGTAGTGAGCGAGTTATAACTCTCTCTCTCTCTCTCTCTCTCTCTCTCTCTCTCTCTCTCTCTCTCTCTCTCTCTCTGTGTGTGTGTGTGTGTGTGTGTGTGTGTGTATATATATATGTTTAGATGATTGATTGGTTAGGTAGTGAGCGAGTTATCACACACACACACACACACACACACACACACACACACACACACACACACACACACACACGACAACTCATCCATTACACTCCATCATCACACCACTGTATAAACAATCCCAACATTAGACTCGTTCATTTCATTCAGCACTTCTCACGACTTTATTTTATCCCTTTTTCAACACCGAATGACTACAAACAATATATATAGATACTGCCCCAGGTGTCTGTCAATCTCATCATAATACAAGTCAGGTGTGTTTATATCTAGCGACTCTGAAGATTGGTTTTGAGTTGAATGAGAGAAGTAAAAAAAAAAAAAAAAAAAAAAAAAAAACTTAATTCACCATAACACACCACACACGATCACTATACAACACCAATATATTCACCACACCACATTCACCATAACACACCACACACACCACTATACAACACACAATATATTCACCATAACACACCACACCACATTCACCATAACGCACACAGACACACACACCACCTGACAACATACACAATACATTCACCATAACACACCACTATACATTTACCTTAACACACCACACACACCACTATACAACACCACAATATATTCACCATAACACCACACCACACCACATTCACCATAACGCACACAGACACACACACACCACCTGACAACACAACACACAATATCATACACTATCTCTCATTACCCTCGGCTTGTCAACTCAGGAATTCCCCTCTATATTGCGATGGCGTTATGTAAACAGGGGAAGGCACTGTGCCAATTAATAATACATTGTAAGTGAAGTTGAATGCCAGTCTGTTGACCTAAGGATATTTTAATCAGATGAAGAAAGCTTACACTGTTTGTAGGTAAGTGATAGACAGACAGACAGACACAGACAGACAAATTTTAATGATCAAAATCCAGTTTCTTGTTTTCATTATTCCTCTGTTCTCTTGTTGATTTTTCTTGTTTTCTCTCTTTTTTCTCGTTTTTTATTTTGTCCTTTTTTTCTTTTATTTCAACTCTTTTTACTTTCTATATGATTTTATGTCATATTTGAAAAAGCATGAGGGTGACAACGTGACAAGTTGCTGCTGTTGTAACAATAACAGTATTCACCTGCTATGGATTGAAGCGAAAGATTGCAACTGCCTCTCTCTCTCTCTCTCTCTCTCTCTCTCTCATCTCTCTCTCTCTCTCTCTCTCTCTTTGATGAAATAATCCCACTTCAAACTGCACCTCAGGATGTATGATACAATACAGCTTCATATTATTTGCAAGGGATTGTACAGTGAGCTCCATTAGTCGTTATTGTGGAATAGTGGGTAAAGGAAGGTAGGAGGAAGGATAACATTTGTAAGTATAAGAAGTAGGGAGATTATATAGAGAAGCCTGGAACATGTAGGGGGGGGGGAGTTATATTAAGACTGGGGAAAGAAAACAGTTTGAGGGCTGAAGAAGTAGGGAATTTGGGGAGTAGAAGTTGTGGAAAGATTGCATATGTGGATGGATTGAAAAAGTATGAAGTAGAGGCAGAGGGAGAGGGAGAGGGAGAGAGGTATCGTGTGTGGGAGGGACTACAGTAAGGGAGAGATAGATAAGCACAGGACTATAATGAGGCTGAAGGGAAAGGGATACTGCTGCTGCTTTCTTCTAATTCAATTTGTGATAATATTGAATGTCAGTTAGAGTAAAATATCATCACCGGTGACTTTGGTGTAGTGAACATAACAACAATGGCTGGTTGAGGTTAATGCTGTGTGGATAACAATAGACGGCCAGTTTATAGTGGTGTGTGTGTGTGTGTGTGTGTGTGTGTGTGTGTGTGTAGCTAAAGTTGGCATTAGTAATACAAGATAATACATAGATCTGGCTGTGTATGTGTATGATCTTTACTGCCTCAGGTGACTCGATGTACACACACTTCCACACGCATACAGTACAGTTAGTTAGATGCAAAAGGCGAGTGAGTGAGTCTTTTACCAGTAGACAATATACTGTGAATTTTTGGGGGGACTTTATTTATGTGAAGGAATAAGAACAAAACAAAACAAAATAACACAACACTTGTCGTACATATTGTGAGGCAGAATATACAGTTGTAAGCCCATTAATGTATCCTTACACTCGTGGACTGAATACCTCACCTGCTGCTGCTGCTGCTTTGAAACTACACGATCTGGGAATTGGATTGTCTTACCAAGTTTAGTTTCTGTGACTTCATGCAGCGAACGAGATGATGTCCGTTTTCATGCGTGACACCAACCAGTATAATACATTTTTTACTCCATTTGGGGATTTTGTGCTGCGTTTATTATTGTCCTATGTTTATTATGGTTAGCAAGATAATTATGTATGGGCGTAAAGCAGATACATATATAACAGTAGGAAACCTTAGTCAGTCGTCCCTGGTCGAGTCCTGTGTAATATTGGTTGGTATTTCTGTGTGTTTATACAGTCGAGACAAAAAGATGTGTTGCCTCTGCTATCTGATACTGGTTCCTGAGTTTCTAGGTGTCACGAATATACACACATTAATCTTACTAAGGTTTATAGCCAAGCAGGAGGTGAGTGTATCTAATTCACTACACTATTAAAGTCAGACTCAATGTGTCATGAAAGAAGATATAACACTCTTGGTCGCGACTGTACATGGAGAGTGGGTGTGACTGTATGAATATGGAATGGCCATTTGAGACACGGTACTCGCCATGAAGACAAATAAGTACACATTAGGATCGATGGTAGAGTGCAGAACATATCATGCGTACGTGAGTGTGTGTGTGTGTATGTATGGAGAGTGTGGGTGGTCTCGTGTGAGAGAGAGAGAGAGAGAGAGAGAGAGAGAGGTAGGCCTATGGTGGTAGTGGTAGTAATAACATGATGGTCAGAGAGAAGTGCATTGGCTGCCTGGCTGGCTGGCTGTGAGGCGCTGTTGCAAATGCCCCTTGCTCCCATATCTATCCGCTCACGTTTCATATTTCTTCACCTTGTCTCTCTTTATTTCCTCTGATAGTATAATAAATAGTGTCTTGTATTTAAAACCCGTCATTATTGGTGCTTGGGGAATATATCTGCTGAGTGTTGTTATTATATTGCCGGGAGTGGACGTGATGTTCAGCTTGAGTTATAAATGGCAACCCCTTGTATGGCATCAGAGCGGATGTTATGGTGAATTAACAGCAATAATCCATACACCAACCTCTCTATGGTCACTTATGGGGGGGTATTTTTAACTTAAACAACCAGAGGATATTACATATACTTTATCCATCGAACTTGTACCCCAGTGATAAAAAATGGAAGACACAAGCAAGATAGATTTTTTGGGTTGGAAGAATATTGGGGGCCCAGTTGTATGGTAAGAACGAACGATGGCCACCCTTGACTTAGGCCTATGCAGTTGTTTTCGGAGACCTTGGTACCGACGGCATTCTACTCCTCCCTCCTTCTTCCTTCTCATCATCCTTTTTTCTCTACCAGGACTAACTATCTGTGCATGTGTTGGTCGTGGTGTTGTTGTTGTTGTGGTGATGATTTTATAGTGTTCTCAGTCTGGTGTTGTTGGTTGTGTTGTGTTGTTGTTGTTGGTTTGAAATAGTGTGTGTGTGTGTGTGTGTGTATTTGTGTGGGTGCTGGTGTGTGTGTGTTTGGGGGGTGGGTTGGGAGTGGGGGTGGTTATAGCATCGCCGTTTTCTGTGGAGGTTAGCTGGAGTGTTGAATGTAGCCACCCCTCTCTCCTTCCTCTCACCTTCCTCCCTCTCCCTACCCCTTTCTCCTTCTCTCCAGCCTGTCCCCCCCTCCCCTTCCCCCAGTCCCACACCTCCCCCCCTCCCCTTCCCCCAGTCCCACACCTCCCCCCCTCCCCTTCCCCCAGTCCCACACCTCCCCCCCCTCTCTCTCTCTCTTTCCCCACTTCCACCCCCTCTCTCTAACCTCACTTCCACCCCCACTTTCAACACCCCCCCCACCCACACACACACTCTCCTTTCCTCCTCCATCCATCCTCTCCTTTCCTCCTCTCCTTTCCTCCTCCCTCTCCTGTCCCCTGCTATAGTCCCTCACCTCCACACCCTCTCTTTCGATCCTCCCACCCTTCCTCTCTCTTCTCTCTCTCTCTCTCTTCTCTCTCTCTCACTCCTTCCCATTCGCCTCTTCCTCTCTACCTCCCTACCTCCCCCTTCTCCATTCCGCCCCTTCCCCTCTCTCTCTCTCTCTCTCTCTCTCTCTCTCTCTCTCTCTCTCTCTCTCTCTCTCTCTCTCTCTCTCTCTCTCTCTCTCTCTCTCTCTCTCTCTCTCTCTCTCTCTCTCTCTCTCTCTCTCTCCTTCCCATTCCGCCTCTTCCTCTCTCCTCCCTACCTACCCCTTCTCCATTCCGCCCCTTCCTCTCTCTCTCTCCTCTCTCTCTCTCTCTCTCTCTCTCTCTCTCTCTCTCTCTCCTCTCTCTCTCTCTCTCTCTCTCTCTCTCTCTCTCTCTCTCCTCTCTCTCTCTCTCTCTCACACACCTGTCACTACATATACACCTCGCCTACACATCTGCAAAACCTATACATCTACACCCACTCACGTATATACCCACAACACAGACTAACACACACATCTGCTGCTACACACACCCACACATTTGCTGCACACTGTCCCAACTCCTCCTACCTATACTTGACATTTTGGTGGTGTTGTATTCATGAAACCTAAATTTATCGTCTGTGGTTAACATAGCTAGAGAAAGAAAAATATTAATGATAACACAAGAGAACTATAGTCAGTGATAGAAATTAACTCCTGCAGTCAATTTTAAAGGGCAGTCAAATAATCACACAGTCAACTAGAGTAAACAAACCAACCAACCAGTGTGTGTGTGTGTGTGTGTGTGTGTGTGTGACTTGAAAGATTCTGGGATATTCACCGAGGCAGCTTCATTCATTAAAGATTTATTTGTTTATTTTCACTCTTCCGGGTTCTACTGTATGATGATGGATACACAATTACATACATTCTTACATACATTACATACATTCTTAAAGACATGATGAGATTGAGTGAAGATGTGGTAACCTAAGCCTGGTTTAGTGTTGTATTATAGCAAGTGTAATGAAGCTTTTGTGTGTGTGTGTGTGTGTGTATAGCAAGTGTCATGAAGCTTTTGATATTGTGTGTGTGTGTGTGTGTAGCAAGTGTCATGAAGCTTTTGATATTGTGTGTGTGTGTGTGTGTATATATAGCAAGTGTCATGAAGCCTTTGATATTGTGTGTGCGTGTATGCGTGTGTATTTTGTTTTTATATTCATCGTATACCCTTCATTGAATACCCTTTGGTTCTAGTTGCATATAATAAATAACGTTAAGTTCATTACAGTATAGTTCGTGTTCATTACAGTATGCCTATCCTATATTTAAAACTATTGATTATTCCGGCACTCACGAATTTTCTCTTCTGGTCTTCGTTTGGTCCAATTCCTTCGAGCTGTGTGTCAAAGGATGCCGCCGCTTCATGTTTGAGGAGAATTGAAGGGGCTACTCTGTCCTTCAAACTATGCTACTCAACCATCAACCAACAACCAACAATTCTTCCCCTACACGTGTTTTGAGGGGATGATGATGTGTTTCCTGTCATAGTTTGGAGGAATCAGTAACCCTCCACTTCTTCCCCAACCACAGAGAGAGAGAGAGTGAGTGAGTGAGTGAGAGAGAGAGAGATCCTCGCCTTAATAACAGTAACAGTAGCAGTAACAGCATCAGTAACAGCAGCACCAACCGGCCTGGACCTCACCACAGACGAAATCAATAAGAGTGGCACTGGAGGGGGGTGGGGTTGGGGGTGAGGGGGGGGGGGGTCGAGCTAGGCAGGCCCACGCTAAAGGGGGAGGAGGCTTACACTGGGGGGGCAGAGAAGGAAGGAGGGAGAGGGGTGGGGGGCAGGCAGTTAGGGGGTCACGCGGACGGACGGAGGGGGTATAGGGTGGGGTGGGGTGGGGTGGGACATGGTTGGTTTGGTGAGAGGGAGGGTTAAGGGGTGAGGCAGTATGGGGGGGAGAGAAAGAGAGGGGGGTGACTGAGGCAGAGAGAGAGAGAGGGGGGGGTTGAGAGAGGGGGTGGTGGTGTATGATTGAGGAAGGGAGAGAGGAGGCAGATGGGGGAGGAGTATGGGTGGAGGAGGGGGGTTGGGGGGATAGTTTATATTCGAGTGGGTGTGGGTGAGGCAGAGGGAGGGTAAGGGATGAGGCAAGGGAAAGGAGAAGGTAGGTAGGGAAGTAGGCAACGGGAAGGAAGGAAGGAAGGAAGGAAGGGGAGGAAGTGAAGAAGCAGAAGAGAGGAAGGAGGGGAGGGGAGGAGGTGAAGGAACTGGAGAGAGAGAGAGGAAGGAATGGAGGGAAAGAAATGAAGGAGGTGGAGGGAGAAAGGAAGGAAAGGAGGTGAAGGAGCTGGAGAGAGGAAGGAATGGAGGGAAAGAAATGAAGGAGGTGGAGGGAGGAAGTAAGGAAAGGAGGTGAAGGAGCTGGAGAGAGGAAGGAGTGGAGGGAGTGAAGTGGAATAAGAGGAGGGAGGTAGGAAGGAATGGAGCCAGGCTGGGAATGGGTGCAAGGATAGGGAAGCCACTGGGAAGACGAGGGTAAATAAGACAGTAAGCCATGGAGGGAAGGATGAAGAAGGGGTGCATGGAGTAAATGATGGGGAGGATGGAGGAAGCAAGAAGTATGGAAAGAAGGAGGAGGAGGAGGTAGGAAGTAGGGGGAAGCATGAGGGGAAGAAGTAAAGGGAGGAATAGACAAGGAGAGGAGGAGGTAGAGAGTAGTGGGCAACACGAGGGGAAGAAGTAAATGGAGGAATAGACAAGGATGGAAGAAGACAGGAGTGAGTAGGAGTGGATGGGGGTCAAGTAGGAGGCTTCATAATGGAGGGGAAGGCAAGCAGTAAGACGTGAGTTGGGATGCTGCCTGGGGAGGAAGGTAGGGAGGGAGGCAGCCACAGAGGACACAAACTGGTAGGGGTAAGAGGTCAATATGTAGGGGTTGGGGTAAGGAGGGGTCAGATTGGATAGGTGACAGGATAATGCATATAGAGAGGTTAGGCAGGGATAAAGGTATTGAGGCCTAGCAAGAAAGAGGGGGACTGAAAGAGTAAGTAAGAGGCAGGGTGAGGGAGAGGGAGAGGAGGAGGAAAGGTCAGGGAGGCTGTGGCACTGTAAAGCAGGGATGGTATAGGGTGAGGCAGGCAAAGGAAGGTAGGGTGAGGAGAATGATTGATGGAAGGCAGGGTAGGTCGAGTGAGACAGGGTAAGAAGTTTGCCAAGAACAGGAAAGGTGAGTGAGGTAAAAGGTATGTATGTGGAAGGAGTGTAAGGGTAAGCAAGGGGAGGTTGTGATGTAGGAAGAGAGAGGGTAAGGGAGAGTGGTGAAGGGAGAGAGAGTAAGGTAGTGGGATATAGACGATGTGAGGCAAATTAGGCAACTTGCATACAAACCTACAATAATAATCTTACGTGTGTGTGTGTGTGTGTGTGTGTGTGTGTGTGTGTGTGTGTAGGGATGGTGATACTCCTAATGTGATGATGGCGAATTTAGTGGGAATAATAATGATGATGGTGGTGATGATTGAGAGTTATGGTGATGAAATAAAGTTTTGATGATTATTTGCTAGTGGTGACTGAGAAAAAATTGGCTTGTGTTGTGTTTTGGTGATGATTATGAGGAGAGAGAGAGAGAGAGAGAGAGAGAGAGAGAGAGAGAGAGAGAGAGAGCTGGGATGGGGGTAATGGAAGGGGGGAAGAGGAAGTGATGGAGGAAATTAACAGGAGAGGAGGAGGGGGGGAGAGAATATATGAGGGGTGGAGGAAGTAAGACAGACAGAAAGAGAGAGAGAGAGAGAAAGGGAATGGGAGAATGTGACAGAATACAGGAGAAAGGAAGTTGAAAGAGAATGGAAGGTGATAAAAATAGATAGGAAAAGAGAAAAGAGAATACCTATTTATAAATGTTGGTCATTTACAAATCTGGATAACAGTAATAGTTTGGTGTTGTAGGAGGAGGACCATTTCTTCTTAAATTTTAGAGATTATCAAAATAAATTGTGATGTTTTCATACGGTGGATTGAAGTACAAGTGTTAATGTGATAAAAAAATTCAAGTCTTTACCTTTGGTGGAATAGTTTTGTAGATATTACAGTATTTATATTCTCAGTTCCTCTGCATAAAAGAAGGAAGAATTAAAACAAGAAACTGATAAATCGTTATAACACTATGGTATATTCTATGGTAAGAAAAACACACACACACACACATATCATGAAAGAACATATTGAAGAGGTTGACAACACTTTTTTTGTCCCTGCTTAGTTTTCTCTATGTAACTTGGCACTGTTTACCCTGTGGTGGTGTTGTCAGTGAACAGGAGGCTACTCATTTATCAAACAGTGTGCCATTAAAGTATGATTAAACAGTGCACCTCTCTATCGACACAGATTGGTCTTAGGAATCAGTAGCCTTTAATTTCCAGGAGGTCATTTAAAAACTCCCATATTATCTTAGAAAATTTACATCTTTGTGTTCCTGTAGTGCAACATTGTCACAAAATCCTATAGCTTCTCCTGCAATTGTAATCTTTTATGAGGTTAAGAGCGTCTTCATTGAAACGTAAATACTCCTTTTAGTCAAGTATAAATCCTGGGCTTCTCAAAAAGTTGTCTTGGCAGCACATTGAATAACCAAGTTCAACAAAAGACCAGAGAGTTTATACAGACAGGACTTTGTGTGATAAAATATAAGTGTACTGTATATTGAGTGTTGTTGAGTTGGAGGGTGAGGGTGAGAGGCGAGAGCTAACTACATGCAACATAAACCTGTATAAATATTACTGACAGTGAGGGAAGGGAGGGGAGGAGAGGGGGGGGGGCTAGTGATCAAGGGGTGATGGAGGGGGGGGGGGTGAGCTATTAAGGGGTATGGATCACTCGAGGGTCTACAGGCACGACTCCACTACTGCCTGCCTGCCTGCCTGCCTCACCCTGCCTGCCTGCCTGCCTCACCCTGCTTGCCTGCCTGCCTCACCCTGCCTGCCTGCCTGCCTCACCCTGCTTGCCTGCCTGCCTCACCCTGCTTGCCTGCCTGCCTCACCCTGCCTGCCTGCCTGCCTCACCCTGCCTGCCTGCCTGCCTCACCCTGCCTGCCTGCCTGCCTCACCCTGCCTGCCTGCCTGCCTCACCCTGCCTGCCTGCCTCACCCTGCCTCTCTCCCTCACCCTGCCTGCCTGCCTCACTCCCTCACCATGCCTGTCTCTCTTTCTCACCCTGCCTGTCTCCCTCCCTCACCCTGCCTCCCTCCCTCCCTCCCTTACCCTGCCTGTCTCTCTGCCTCACTGTACCTGCCTGTTTGCCTCACCCTGCCATCCTTTGCCCCACCCTGCCATACCTCAGTGAGCCTCCTACCTCTGCCAACACAGTGAACTCGTATTCAAAGGTTGTTAAATGAGGGGAATAATGGTGGCAAATTAAGGTCCCTTCTATAGACAATGAAGCTCATGTTATATACTATATTTTCAAACTATAACTCGTCTCTCTCTCTCTCTCTCTCTCTCTCTCTCTTTCTCTCTTTCTCTCTCTCTCTCTCACACACACACACACACACACACACACCACGACACACACACCACGACACACACACACGCGACACCTTTCATCACCACAACCCACACGCACCACGACACCTTTCATCACCACCACCATATATCTGTCATCACCCCTACTACACCAATCAACCCCTGCACACCTGCCTGCCTACCATCATTTCCACACCTGCCTACCATCATTTCCACACCTGCCTACCATCATTTCCACACCTGCCATCCATAATCACCTACACACCTGTCATTACCACCACACCTTGCAAAGATATACTAGACATAGATGGATAAAATTAGTTCCCCCCAAAACCCCTTCCTTCATCTATATAATCCTACACCTGCACGATAAATTAATTACCTTGCATTCAAGTGATAACACCTGTGAGAGCGAGGAACACCTGTCTGTCTACCCTGCATATTGATTACAGCTGCACTTTATTACTCACAAGTTGCCTACGAAGCTGATAGCAACATGTCTTCCTCCTTCAGCACGTGGCACCATTACAGCTGTCACACGTGTAAAAAAAAAATATATATATATAAAAAACGACAAGGAATATTTTTATTATATTATACTCTTAGTCATGAGGGAGTTGGAGGATTAAGTTGTCATTCATCAGTCATTATTTCTTCTGCTCGTCTGTTTGTCTGTCTTGCGTAGATTAGCGATGTCCATACTGAGGGGTATAAAAATAGTTAGGTGCACAAAAATTCATTATCTCATCCAGCCCCAAATTATGACTGACTGAATTTTCCTGTGGTTCGAACGACATAAATACAGTTCGTTCATCATCTATCACATGCTGCTTTCTGTTGCTTGGTCATTCGAACCAAAGGTGCTTTCGTGTTTTGAAATATGAGAAAACTGTCGAAGAAATAATAATAATGTCACTTGCAAACCCACACAACACAAGGCGAATCATATTGTCGTTCTCATATCCGTCAAACATTTTCTTAATTAATGATACTTGATTAATAATTGTATCTACTTATAAGAATGAATAACTTTGTAACCACCAATTCTACAACACTAATTTTTACAAGGAAGTCGTAGTCGTATACTAACCAGGGGACTTCCCACACGAATCCATCTTTTAGTTGGCTAACGATGCGACACTCACTGTTTTTGCTTGCAGACTATAAAAAATTATTTATATCTTTTTAGTGTCGTTCTTCTGCAGATTTATAATGAAACCATCAATCAAAGAAGTGAAATCTAAATTATGTACGAGTATCTTTCACTTAGAAATCGGCATCAAGTAATTCATAGAACCTTAATGATGTTGACGAAAATACGTCATGGAGAATAATATAATTAATTGATGTCATACCATTGTAATGAAAACAATAAGTGCTAAAGGAGTGATTGATTCATTGATCTATATTAGGCGCCGCAACAGAGAGGTCATATAGCGCCAGAAGGTGATAGAGAGATGAGAGGGAGGAAGGAACTAGAAAGAAAAGAGTGACAGTTGAAGAACTGAACGGGAATGGTTGGGTCCGAAGGGGCGCCAAAACCCTTAAAGGGGTGTATCTCTTGTTGATGATAATGTTGCAATACATTTTGCACTGCAATTACTTTTTGGTGAAACATTGCTACATAAACTACTAATAAGACTCAATATGTTTTCAAAATAATGATTGAATCAGTCCTGGAGAATAATGTCCTGCACACTTAATATTTTCCGAGTGTGACTTGGAGGGTGATAACTAAGGTCAAATAAAAACCCAAAATGAATCATGCCTACGGTAGTGGATAACTTAATTTGCCTTGTAGATCGTGTTAAGATTGTGCTGACCACCTCAAGTTGTGTTATTTATAGATTATCTGTTTCGTTAGTGATGCAGGTGTGTGTGTGTGCGTGGGTCATCAATAATAATATTTAACAAGAGTCGAATTTTCCTGGAATGAGGCAAGGCAATCGCTTGAACACATGCACACATCACTGCCTTAATTATCAGTGGTAGTTGGTTCAAAGGTACTTCTCGCAGATTTTGTTTACCCAGACACTTGTACACCTGTTCTCACCTGGTGGGATTCAGTCTTGCGTACACACACACACACACACACACACACAGTGAATGCAGTTTAACACTTCGCTCATTGCCTCTGGCCCCTACCTTCATCCCCCCTTCACATTCTATCTTCCTTCCCCCACAAAGAATTGAATATAAAGGATACAAAGGAGTTTCAAACAGCAACAGATCTACTGGTCCTTACAAGGCT
Organism: Petrolisthes cinctipes; assembly: GCA_033782935.1. Lineage (NCBI taxonomy): Eukaryota > Metazoa > Arthropoda > Malacostraca > Decapoda > Porcellanidae > Petrolisthes > Petrolisthes cinctipes. Next base: position 48,541 of record JAWQEG010005504.1, on the reverse strand, counting down.
GCTTGATTGTGCTTTGTTAATTAATCCACTACGGTGAGGAAGTGTATTGTACTGTTTTAGTATCAGTATAGAAGGTGTCTCATATCCCTTCCTTCTTCCCTGTCTTTTCCCCCTTCCTTCCTTCCTTCCTCCCTGTCTTTTCCCCCTTCCTTCCTCCCTTCCTTTTTCCCTGTCTTTTCCACCTTCCTTCTTCCCTGTCTTTTCCCCCTTCCTTCCATGTCTTTCCCCCCTTCCACCCTCCCTGTCTTTTTCACCCTTCCACCTTCTACTGTTGCCCTCCTATACTCCCTCCAACCAACCCCTTCCCATTTTCCTTCCTTACCCCTTTAGTCCAGGCAGATCTCTTTCCTTCCTTTCTCTACTGTCTACACTCCTTCCCATCCCGTATATTCCCACCTACTCTACTCCTTTCTTTTACATCCTGTCCCTTTTTATGAATCTGCCTTCTTTCCCTTCCCCTCCAATCTTTACCCACCTCATTCCATCATTGTTCCAACACTATACACGTTCTTTGTACTCTTCTCCCTTCTTAACCACTTCATTCTACCCTCTTTTTCCATACCCCCCTTCCCACTTCATTCCTACCTCATGTTTCTCTTCCTCTCCCTCTCCCCATTTCCCCCTTCTTCCACACACTATCTCTCGCCTCCTCTCCTTCCCCACTACTTCTCCCTCACCACACCACCTCCCACCACATTTCCCCTTCATCCCTCACTGCCATCTTCCCTTTCCTTCCTCTTCTCCCTTTTCCTTACCTTACCTTCCTTCCCACCACACCACTCCCTCCTCTCTGTCCCCCTCCTTCTCTTCTCCCTTTTCCTTACCTTACCTTCCTTCCCACCACACCACTCCCTCCTCCCTGTCCCCCTCCTTCTCTTCTCCCTTTTCCTTACCTTACCTTCCTTCCCACCACACCACTCCCTCCTCCCTGTCACCCTCCTTCTCTTCTCCCTTTTCCTTACCTTACCTTCCTTCCCACCACACCACTCCCTCCTCTCTGTCCCCCTCCTCTTCTCTTCTCCACTGCCACCTTCCTGCTCCACTCTACCTCCTCCGCCACTCCACTTTTTCCAACATTATGCTAAAAACTCCCCACTTCCTCATCAGCCCGGGGCAGCTTTCTCCTCCCTGCAGTGCTCCCCCCCCCCCCCCACACACACACTCTTACACCACTACACTACCCCCTTCTAAGCCTCTGCTCCCACTAACCCACCAAGTCTCTCCTTACTAAAACACCCCCTACTTTACTACACCACTCCACTCCTCTCACCTCACCTACACTACCTCCACACACCACTCCCCTCCCATTCCCTCACTTACCCTACCCCCAAACACCACTCCACTCCCCTCCTCTCCTCTGCTCTCCCCTCACTTACCCTACCCTCACACACCACTTACCTAGCCACCGTCCCCTCTACTTCACCACACCACTCCTCCTCACCTACCCTGACCTCACCTCACCACTTATCTAGCTCCCCTCTTTACTACACCACTCCCCTTACCTACCCCACCAGTCCCAATGCCCCCAACTACTCCTAATTTCTCCATTATTTTGGCCTTAACCTAACTTACTATCTGTTCCGCACCACACCACACCACGACGCAACACAACACACCCCACCACACCACAACACAACACCCCCCACCACACCACAACACAACACCCCCCACCACACCACAACACAATACCCCCCAACACAACACAACACAACACAACACACCACACCACACTTACCTACCCCTCCCTCTCTCTACTTGTTTGACTAACCCCTCTCTTCCTTCCTTGTGTCATACTGGGTACGAAATGAAGTTGACTGTAGACCTATCCACAGTATGCTTAAGTAATGGTTCTTTTTATATTCATCAAAGTATATATTCAAATGTAAGCTATCATTAATGAGATGACCATATAGTAAATATAAACTGGAAGGCATATGCTGGAACGGCGATTATTATTATGATTATTGTTATTATTATTGTTGTTTTTGTTATTATTATTATTATTATTATTATTATTATTATTATTATTATTATTATTATTATTATTATTATTATTATTATATTCTTTGTATTTATTTATCCAGTAAGGCAGGACCTGTGTCACTACTGGCTGGATGTGTGGGTCTGGGTTGTGAGTACTGCCAAAATCGATCCTGGAATCTGGGAGTAGCAGGTTCAACACACTGCTATAACCGTTCTGCTCTGTTGGCCTCCACACTGCTTCCTGAGGTACTGTAATCTCATACATTTTCCCCCTAGATAGAGAGTGTTGATGCCCCTTCAGTCCTAAGTTAATTGTCTCTATATTCAATCTTGGACATCTGGGTGGTGGTAGATCTGTAATGTAAACTTTGACTTTATTTTTCTGGCCTTCATAAATCAAAAGCAAGCTACAACCATACCTTAGTTACTTAACGTTCTGTTTTACTGTTATGATATTTTTAGATTGGGCAATATTTTTGTTGCTGTTGTTTATGAAGGAAAAGTGAAGAGGTAAGATTCTCCCAATACCTAGACCATCTATTCCTTGTACATCACTAAGTAAGAGTAGTTTTAGTTAATATAGTTTCTATCAAAAAGACTCATCGTAGCCAGTTTTCACATCCGCGTATACACTTGGTGTGTGACCTTGAGTGGTGAAGCTCTTGGTTCTGAACCACGACGGGTGCAAAAGAAAGTGGAAGAATACTTTGTCTTTCAACATAATTATTCTTTCTCAAGGGGAGGGTTGTTCTACAAGGCTCACTGTGGGTGGTTAGAGGTCATCTTAGAAGGAAAAACTGGTGGGCCATGAGCAAGCCGTCCTCCTGCTTCAGTATTCAGACCTATTTTCGCAGTGATGGAGGACTCTTTACCTTCCGTAGGAGCCTCGTGTAGTGGATGGTATGTGTTCCCCACCTCCTTGGAACCGTGTAGTCTGCACAACCAATGTCGTTAGGTTTTTATTATTTTATCATTTGTTTTGTTGCCTCCTATAAGTTATAATCCTTTTTTCTTGCTCTGCTACTTTGACTAAGATACAACATGAGTTGTTTTGAACTGGTTTTCACTTTTCTATGGATCTGATTGCAAAATAAATCTCTCGGAGTGCCAGGAGGGATGGAGTAAGTTGGTGCCTACTATCAGTTCCCCAATAGTTATGTCCGTCCCGTATCTCACGACCTTCAGTATTTTTGGGACTATACAGTATATGCACCAGCCAGTACCACCTTAGAACACTTTCCTGTTGACTCTCTGTAGGAGAGTACTGTCTGCAAAGATGTGGTCAGTACTTCAAGTATTTGGATGTCCCTTCGCACCAGTCGTTCCTTTCTTCTCTGCAGCTGTCCCTCCATTCCTTCTTTTTCTTCTGTGCTTGCTGTCTCCTTCTTCTGTGTGACTAAAGTGTTTCTGGAGTAGCAGTCTTCCTTTTTCTACTTTACATATATATATCTATAACTGTTATGGCTGAGACATCTTTAAGGTTGTGTGGACTTCGGCTCATTTCTGGATTTGCATCTGATTTCCAGTATACTTTCACTCCTGGATCAGTGCCTGGAATTCTACAACTGAATTATGCATTTGCATTTCAGATAACAATTCTGACCACATTCGGTCATCAGTCTATCCCATTTAATTAATGGTCTGAACAACCGGTCACAACAGAAGCATGTTATCTTGTGATTAGTCTGTCCTTATACAAATACTGTTGTTACCATTAACCACCTGCCACACTTGTTTCTTCCTCTTAAACCAGCTTCCTCTAATCCCTTGGAAGAGACTCCGACCTCTGATACTCATGATTTTTCTTTTCCTTATCCCGTAGGAGGGTGTGACCTGCTAGGATGTGGGCAATACTTTAATGGTTTGGGCGCCCTCTCCAACCTGAGCCACCCCCTTTCCTGTACCCTCTTCTTCCTGGTTTTACAAGTGTTTTTGCACTTGGCTGATTTTCCATCTGTACCCTCAACACATGGAGTAACCCAAGGTCCTCCACATATACCGTTTACCATCTCAAAAACTAATACACCACCATGAATTTATTTGTTTTCAGATGATCTATCCTTCAACAATCTGCTTAAGGTTTCATATATTATTTGGTGTCTATATTGTATAGGAACTCGTATAGTTAGTTTTGTTTAATGAAATGTTTTTCTGTAAAGAATAACCCACATAACATAATATTATAATTAGATATATCGTTCTAGAGGAGTTGTACAGCGTTTCAGCCTGCCTTGGACTCTCCTCAGGTACTGTACAGACAAGTGGGGATACTAGTAAGAATTAAGACTAGCGAGGAGTAGACGCTGAATTCATGGAAAGCGACAGAGGTCTGAATTATCAAGCACCCAACCCCTAATAGGCACTCAAGGGTGCTGGGGATGAGAGCCAGATGGTTGGGCCCGCTTTTGTAGATGATCCAACCAGATATACAATTCCTGAAAACATCAACAACTTTCCACTTTTTATTACAGGTACAGTTACCTCCAAAAATTTCGAGACACTACCTGCTAGACTCTAGCAGGTAGTGTCTCGAAATTTTTGGAGGCAACTGTACCACTCGTGATACATAATTTCTGACCAGAATGAGGAGCAGAAAGCTTCGAATCGTCTGGTATTGCTCATTTCCCACCCAGTACACCTGTAGAGGCTGAGTTCGAATGCAGGGTATGTGTGTGTGTCTGGTGCCTGCCGTCAGTCTCTAGTCAAAGATTACGTATCACGAATGTACCATAAAAGGGTAGATCTAAGATGTATCAAGTCGTTGTACAACTCCTCTATAACAAAACTTATTATGTTTGGAAGTTTTATGGATTTTTCCATATGCCATTCTACAGTACATTTATGAACCTGTAAATTTACCTCAGTAATGGTTTAAGTTACCTCATTTATATTATATATTTTCAGAGCTGTAACATTCTTGTGTAGTAAATTGATCATGTATCGTGATTTAATGCAATATGGTCTTACCTGCCTGGTACAAATACATCATGATTGATGCCGTTTCAGAATACCATCATCCGTGTTCTGAAACTCCAAGATTAACTATTACACTTTGCTATTGTTTTGATCCATAGAATCAAGGAGTCCTCGTGTACCTTGAACTTTGAAATAAATCAATGCCATCCCACTGGTTTTCACAAGGCATTGTTAATGTCCAGCCTTGATTATTTTAAGTATCACAATTATACTATGGTCATGTATGTAATTTGTTTGTAATGGAAGCTTATAATAATTTTTGCATGAAGCTTCATTGGGTGTTTTTCCACTTTATCTCCTTAAAGGGCAGATATAACTACGAATGTAGAAAATCCATGTAAATGACAGACTGAAAATAAATGGCATATGATCTTTCAACATCAATGTCGTAATAAGTAAGATTCTTAAGTGACAAGCCTCTATAATACCATTGAATAAGATAGTGTGGAAAAACATCCATTCATTACAACCAAGTCCTCGCCAAAAATCCTTTTTGTGATGAACCCCGACATTTACTGTCTATCATTAATGAAGTCCTTTACCCAACTTTATTATCAGCAATATCAGACAAGTGAAGTAAAGGACTTTTGGTGTGTATAGTTAGCCAAACAAGAAAATGGTGCACCGTGATAATTCTGTAAGGGCACTGAAAGAATGACACTAGAACAACTTCACATTTTGCTCTGCATTGCCTTGTGTTGTGGCCCGACATCCACTGTGAATTATTGATGAGGAAACCAAAGAATTGAAAGGTAATTTAATAAAATAGGGTTTAATTATCTTATATCTTACATAAAAAATCTGGTGTACCAGTTTCTTACATGGCCGACTGTCAAAATTTAAACTTTATATGAAAGTTAGGCCCTGTCCACACGACCGAGCAGAGCAATTTTAATTTACTCGTTTCTTTACCAGATGGATCAGTTCCCGGAAGGCTAAACACACTTGTGTCCGCCATCCACCTACTGTACCAAACGTGTGTATGTAAAGGACCAGGGTTTGGTGGTTTGTCCGTCAGTCACTGCTTGATTATGTGGAAGGGCCTGACATTCTGAGGTTGATGTGAAAACAAACCCAATTCTTGAGCTTTGTAAGACATTTATTAGAAATTCTGTAGAGAAAACTGTTACATCGTTATACTGTATATATTAATAATATTTACTATATACAGAGACATGAGGGAAAACACCAAAGGTCGAGTGAAATACAATGCGATACACAGGGCCTGTAGCTCTTTGAGGTTAATTTAATACCAGTATAGTTTAATCAAATATTTAACACAATGAGGTATATGTATTGTGTGATTTGCACCATTCAATCTGTACAAACGTGAAAGAAATTAATCGTCCAGTACCGTGATCTCTCTAGTACCTCATTGCTAAAACATTCGTTTGATATAAAAAATACAATTGAGGTGACCAGTGAATTTTTGTTTCCATGTTTAAAAAACTATTCGGTGACAAATTCCCACAGTAAACGACATTCCTGTGAAGGGAACAATGTACATGTTTTGTATTCCTGCGCAAGAGGGATGGGGATGAGGGGTTGGTGGCATGTCCTGAGAAACAACCTATTTAAACATCAATTATCCTGGGAGGTTTTCAATATGCAGGCACTAACATCCACTGGGGGTCCTGGATGTTTAGGCACTCGTAAACATTTGATCATCAGGTACCGAAACTGTGGATATATTGATGTTTAAACGAACAGGATCGAGTTGTCCTGTTTGCATGTTTCAAAACGTCAGCTCCTGATTTGCCGTGTACCTGACAAGCTGACCCGCTATGTAACTCATTTTTATATCGGTATTATTATTACTATTATTAACAGAAGTCACACTGGTCGACATCATCATGACATAATAAAACAGACGGTAGCCTAAGTTGTGGGGTGGGGCAGGGCGGGGCATGGCGTGGCCAGGGGGGCTGGGGGTTGGAGGTGGGCGCTATCCAACACTTCAATATTATCATGTAACCTGACCACTTCCATCAGAGTGACATACATACAAACATATACACTTAACATTTCCTTAACTTAGACGTCGTACTGACCGACACTCCAAGCACTCCACCCAGCCAACCCCGGCCTCTAATTCTCTAAAGCTACTGTTTAAAATATAGATCTGAAGACATCAACAGGAGGTCATCGTTCGTAATGTAGAGGGAAGAGAGTTTCTTTATCACTAGGCTAAAGGGAGGTGGGGTTGGGGGGTTTATAAAGGGAAGTATAACCTGAGTTCAGTTCTGTCTGGCCAGCCCCGCCCCGCCCTGCCCCAGCTTTACACCACCACCAGTATGCCATGGTTATCAAACATAATAATAGCCATGAAAAAGAAAGTCACTCATGGGAAAAAAGATGTATAAATTTTTTTATGCCCAACAGAACTTTGGAAGAATTTAAACCTTGAAACAATGGCTAAAGAGAACACGTTGGCATGAACGTGTAAATATATTAAATAAAAAAAGTTTCGTCTTACAAGCTAGAGGTAAGTAGGTACATGGGATCTTTCTCTTTTTTTTTTTTTTTTTATTACTGATGGGGTATGGAAATGGTTTGTTTGTTGTGTAGGCTGAGGGCAGAAGGGATTTCAAACTAATCTCTATGGGTTGTTTGTAGTATGGGCTTTGGGGAAGAAAGGTTATAAACTAATATCTGGGTTGTGATAAAGATACAATGGGTGGAGCCGCGACGGCCCCCTACGAGCTAGCTATCTAGTGTTGGAAGCGTCGTGATGCCACATACAAACCTGAAGGAGAGTGAGGCGGCTCTATTAAGGTATATCCCTGATGAGTTGCTCCTGGCTAAGAAGTTTGCAAGACAAGTTTTAAGACATGTTTCAAGACAGTACGGGTGAGGGTATTGGGGCTGATGATGGGTGGATATAAGGGGAGGGTATGGTGGTGGTGGTGGTTGTGTGGGGCAGGGAGGGGGTTTCCTTGGTGGTGGTGGTGGTGGTGTTGGGTTTTTATACTTTATTATTAACCGTATAATGACACACATGAGGAGCATTAAATAATCCTGCCCTACTTACCGGCGTAGTTGTGTTTACCTGACAAGACGCTGCCGCTCTCTTTCTCTCTAACACACACACACACACAAACCAAACCCGAGGCCTCTCACTCCTACCTTTAATTAATAATACATAGGGAAGGGGCACCACTACTCTCCCACCCATTGCCAATCAGCTGGAAGAGGAGGGAGGTACACTCAGATCTCTGAGTTTTTATCATATTCCTCTCGCAATAGAATACTTCTAGTGTAATTTTCGTAACTGTAGAAATGCATGACATTTTCACGTCTTATAGTAATGTTTGACATATCTTTGAGCAGTATGACCTCGGGAAGGGAGAGTGGCACACCTTCCTTGTCATAAAGTAACCCGTGACTAACCACTTGCTTTGTCACCTTCATTCCCTGGGTTTATATTATATACCACTTGATGTGGGGGGAGGGTGACCAGGAGGGGGATGGGCATGTGACCAAGGCAGGCATAGTGACTGATGGAGATTATATTAATGAGGGGAACCGATGGGACGGGTTAGTTGAACACCCCCTAACCTTACCCATCACATATGACGGAAGGAATGGTTGGGAGCAGGAAAGAGCAGATCATAATATATCTAATCCTTCCAACCCACCACCAACTCCCACCAACACATTATGAGGAGTCGAGAAGAGGGGGGTCATATCCCCATTCCACACCCTCTAAGTAACACCTGTGCTGCCTTGGACACAAACTCATCCCCAACACACACACACCTGGCCTTACAATACCATCCCTCACCAGCCACATACCATCATCACACTTGTCTAAAAATATATCCATTGACTTTGAAAAAAAAAAATTGAACAAAAACAAAAAAAGAAACTCGTCATTACAAATATATATATACATGAAATCACATCACCAAGAGTTTGAAAAATGAAATAGAGAGATAAAAAGTTCCTGACAACTAGGGCCGAGTGGGAGGCTGTGACGCTTCTTGAACTAAAACTTGACACTGACTGAGACTGTGGGACTTCACTGTGGTGGTACCTGACGCGCTACTCACTATGTATGTATGTATTTACCTACTTGTTAAAAATTTCCCCCATACACATTTAAAAATATCTTCACCCATACGCACGGACACGCGCACACAGACGGACGCACGTATTCACACGAACTGACGCACAAGTTTTACCACTACTACACACAATGGGAGAGTACGATCAGCATTCTGGCCCACATCTACTGTTTATTGAACGCAACACAAAAGCCACATCACATAAAGTCCAGACGAGGGGAGACAAACCTTCCCATTTACTTACTTAAACATTTTTTTTTTTAGCACATTACAGCTCAGGCTCACCACAAAACCCACAGCCTCCAGCGACATTAGCTTGCACAGCCGCCCACACGGCTTTTTTTTTTTTTTTATCCAGAAGGTCCCACGTGCAAAATATTTCTACTTAACCATTAAAGTAGCCAATCTCCGAACTTGTTTATTAATACGATCCTTAACTCTTACAATGTTATGAAAAAGGGAGTGTGGTTAATTAGGCTTGTTGCTCTTTGTTGGTTGGTTTGTTGTAAGGGGTTGGTTGACTCATTCTGGCTAAAATCATCATTTGGTGTTGAAATTTTTATGCGTTAAAGAGGGAGGAAACTTCTATTGTCACACACTTTTAATTTCGACCACAGTTTCACTTAAAAAAACAAAAAACAAAGACAAAAACTTTGATCAATAAAAGAACCAAAAGAAAAATACCAGAATGCCTTAATCTAATGTTTTAAAACTTCCCCTTAATTATATTACTCCTGCCTGGCAGTCATGTGACCATAGATACAAAGGAATGCTAAAAAATAAATTAAGAAGTAAAACAATAACAATTACAGTGATTAAATATTAAAAACTAATACCTAAAGGTACGAGAACGGGAGTAAGGATCGAGAGTGCTGAAAATTTTGCTCAACATACAAATTAAATTACTGGGCTTGGGGTCCAGTTGGTAAAAATAATTAAATTACCAAATCATACTTCCCTGAAAATTTCTGAGTAAACGTTGTCTCGATGTCCCAAACTCTCATTCTCCTGTTTGTACGTTTGTTGTGAGACGTGTTCAGTGTATGCAGGAGTGTGGGTTAGCGTTCATGCATATATTTGCATGAATGCATCTTGTGTGTATGTGTGTGTATGTGTTAATCCTATGTCATCACCAATACCCAACCACCTCATCCCTCAGTCATAAGTGGGACTGTGTGGTTGGTTGGGCGAGGAGTGACAGCCATATTCTCAAAAATAAAAATATGAAAAAAATTACAATTAAGACAACCTATCAAAAAAAATTATAAAGAGTTTATAACTGAGCAGTAGTGAGGTCTGTGGGTGTGAATTAGTTATTAGGTGGTAGGTGTGGGTGTTTCTAGGTGCAAGAATACTTGTGCAAGATGTATAGGAAAACCAATATATATACATATACTGTATATTGTGAGAGAGAAAGAGTGTGTGTGTGTGTGTGTGTGTGTGTGTGTGTAAATAGTGACGTGTCAAGGTAAATGTGTACAGAACCTGTCTGGTGCAGTACAGTACTTGAGCTGTGTGTGTGTGTGTGTGTACAGTAGTAATGAAGAACTGTTCGAGGAGAGTAGTGAGGTACAATAAGGTCTATTAATGAAAACATACAACTTAACCTTTACAAGGGGAAAGGGAGAGGTAATACTAAGGAATAAGCGAGGGAGAGAAGTTTAGGATGGAAAAAAGAAGTACTAGGAGGGAGACGTAGAAGGATAAGTACTAGGGCACAGGAGAGGGAGGGAGCAATTAGGATGAGAGACAGTAGGATCAAAAGGGGAAATGAGAAGCAGCTATTGTGAACTGGGAGGAAGGGACGATATACTACTATGGGAGGATGGGATCTCTCGCAAACTCGAGAATGTGAAAATGGCTCGAGTTCAACAAGAGCTCCAAAGTGTTCATTCAACCTAGGTTAGGGGGATATAATTTTTTGTACAACTTGGAAGAATGAATAAACAAACATAAAATTTTTAGTTATACAAGTAATGAAAATCAACAAAACCAAAAGGCTATGAAAATACTACGGTGGTCGAACGTTATGAGTGCGTCGTGAAGAAAAGTTGGGGGGGTGGAGGGGAACTGGGGGGGGGGTGAGGGGGTTACTTTTCAGGTCGAGGAAAGGGATAGGAGAGAGGATAGTGGTTTGGATTAAGGTGGCAAGGAAAGGATAAACTTACTTGAAGGGTGGTGGAATGAGAGAGGAGAGATGGTGGTTGGGTGGTGGGGGGGAATGGGATGTTTGTGGATACGTCCTCAGAATTGGGGAAGGATGATGCAGGGGGGTATTGAAGGGATGGGGTAGGACTGGTCGGGTGGTGAAACTAGGTCTTGGGGAGGGGAGGGGACTGGAGGGGTTGTGGTGGGAAACTTGAGCGGGATGTTACTGAGGGAACCAACTCCTTACACCTTAGGCAGATAAAGTGGGTGGGGGCAGAATGGGGGGGTGGAGTGACAAGTACCTTCACACCCCCTCCAGCCCCTACACCCTACAGTAGCTGCCGCGGGTACTTACTTTACCCGTTAATGCGCCTACACACAGATATCAGAACGCAGTAAAATTCTCTTAATGTTATACCTAATGGTGAACCACCTACCAACAAATGCCATTACATGGCTTGATCCATCTCTGAGATAAACTATAGACTATGATAGCTTTTGTTACGAGGCAGGTCACAACGGCCTGCCTGCCTCCCTGACGGTGTGGCCCGCCGGGTGTCCGTACCACACTCTGCCATCTCTACACCCACGGCCACCATACACACCCTGAACCCTGACTGAAAGGGGAGGGAGGGGGGGGCAGACCGTGTAGGCTGGTGGCAGAATGAGGCACGGACACCCAATACTGTGTGGGGTTGTAGCCTGTGGAGGTGTGGCTGGCCTGCCCTCTCCTGGCTACTGGCACCGTCTCACATAATTAGTAAAATAGTGCATTTGCTACTCTACCTCCTATCATCTACCTGCTAAACACCTGCTGCATATCCACTTAATGATCCAACTCGGTGAAGACTAATCTGCTTTGGCTGTCGACCCGCTCTGTGAGGGTCGAGGTGCAGCTGAGGAGTCCTGAGAGGTGTCACCTGGGGGGGAGGGGTCGAGGGGGGAGGAGGGGGGTACTCAACAAAACATCTACTCTACCTGGATGGGAATCTTACCTGACTATTGCTCCTACCACACCACCCAACTCTTACTTACAACATATATTTATATATTTATATATTTATATATATCTTACGTGTCGTGAGCAACATTTCCTGTTACTTCTAGTTCTTTGTTTGTTTGTTTATTTGTCTCCTTGCAAAGATCATTGCACTGCTGTGTTTACTGTTGGAGGGAGGAGGCTGACCTTACCTGGCCTGGCTTGGCACTGGCTGACCCGCTACTCTCCTGGGCCACACACAACCTATCCTGAGTGTAGCGGGAGGCAGCCAGTCTCCTCAAATAACATACATACTGTACTCGTATCTAAGACAATGATCATGTTAACAATTTGTTGCCAAGATATTACAATACAACTCCTGTGGTGGACATAAGATAAGATCTTGTGTAGACAGACCTACTCTGGGTGGGAAGGTAAGTAGGTTAGGGCCTCCTGGCGGGGGCGTGATGAAGTGCTCAGCAGCATGCCCCGGGCTGCTTCAGCGTGGATGAGGGGCGGGACTGCGGGAACACTGGCGGCCACAGCGTCAGAAATGATAGGGCGGGTAATGCGGGTACTGCACAGGCCGAGTCGGGTCGTCAGGCCGCGGGGGATAGGGCTGGTAGGCGCGGTACTCAGGCCGCAACCCCGGGTACTCCGGCAGGGGGTAGTAGTGCGGGTACACCTGAGGGTGCGGTGGCTGCGCCAGCGACGCTGCTGAATACAGTGGATCCTGTGGCAACGTCGCTGGCGGGGAGTACAGCGCTGGGTGGTGGGGGTCAGCGGCTGCGGCTGCGGCTGCGGCGGCGGCGGCAGCAGAGTAGAGGGGCGCCTCTGTGCCAGTGAAGACAACAGGTGTGGGCGGTCCTCCACTCTCACCATAGTCGGAACCAGGGCCAAGTGTGGACCCGGCATCCGGCTGGGCAGCCTGGCTCGTCACTTCCGTTTGTGGCGGTGGTGGCGGGTGAGGCTGTGTTAGTTCGTGCTGAGACTGCGGCGTCGGCTGTGTTTGCTTCTGATCTTCCTCGGTCGTACGCTCAGACCTATGTGGGTCTGGCGCGACGTCGGCGCTGTGGCGGCCAGTGTTCCCTTCATCTAGTCAATATTGCTCTGAAGGCGGTCCCGGGGTCAGCTGCTGCTGCTGTTGCGGCTGTGCCTGCTGCTGCGGCGGCTGCTGCGGCGGCGGCGGGGTGTGCTGCGGCGGCTGCGATGCAGGCTGCTGCAGGGCCGGCTGCGGCTGGTTCTGTTGAGGGTCGGCCGGGTAGTGCTCTATCGTCATCTCCTGATGCAAGAAATCCTGATGTGGAAGTCCATCTTCGTATTTGCCGCGCTTGAAACGTCCATACAAAGATGAGTAAGGCAGATTAAAGTGTATAGCAGCCTGATTGATGGACATCTCACCTACCCGTACAGCTTCTAAGGCGTCCTTCATGTCCTCCTCTGACCACGGCACGCCCTAAGGGAGAAGGATGGTGGTCGGGGTCACACTCAGGTCACTGCCATCTGGGGGCCACCACATATACCTACCCGACCCGCGCCCCGGCACCCGACACACCTCCACCCCGACCGATTAGCGCTGACACCCAACTACACTGGAGGGTAGGGTGGGTGAGGGGAATAGGGATGTGTCTAGTTGTGTTAGTGTACGTCAAGGTTTTAGTCTCGGGTGAAGTCATGATATATCTTGAGTTTGTATAATGTGTCACAACTGCATGAAATTAGTGTTAACATTGTGGTATCATGTTAGTATCACCATCGTAGTATCCTGTTCTTGTTTTTTGGTTGTAATGTCCCAGAACTGTGTTGAACTGTAGAGTTATATTACTGTTATGAGAAAGCATGTCATGTAATGTTACCGAGTTGTGATTTTCATGTCATACTCAAGTGTGTTTAACTGTTAAACAGCATTTCTACGGAAACAGGGCGCACTACAAATCTTTACTCTATATTCACCGAGTTGCTTTTTTCTGTCCGTTGATATCTATTTTATTATGGGCTTACCATTACATTAATTATAAATACTGGCAAAACTAGATATACTGCTGAACACACAATCGAGGATTACATGGAGAACAATGCCCTCAACACTTATTTTGATGATAGGGCAACTACTGGCAATGTTAAAATATCCAGGCAATATTAATGGATGAGCACATTTTGTAATACTGTATTGAATTTCGAATGACTTGTCATAGTCTGAAATGCTCACAGCATCTTTGCATGATCACTACAGTGGGAAACCACTGACAACACATGAGGACCATAAAGATTAGTCTCATGAAACAAAAGTGGGTCATCAATGACACTCCCTTCATAATCACGCGATTGACACTTGATGATCATACTTGCCGAAAAAAACATAAGATGGCAACCAGATTAAAATGCATTATTGTGCCTTATATCAACTATGGTACCAACACTTTACATCCCAATTACTAATTCAGGCCTACTGTAGGCTTAAAGAGTCCCGGTCAAGTTATTGTTAACTGTACCGATTCCAAAAGTATCTATCCTGATTCAGACTCTGATGTTAACAGAGAAAGTCGTCTCATTTCTTATGAAGATTAAAAATAGTGGAGAAAATTACGAAATAAAAGTATTTTTTGTCCCGTGGACAGGCCTGCTCATGTATAGGCCTACTGGTCTGTATTCATAGTCGTCACTCGCCCTTCACCTTCGGGTTTTATATAGCATGGATCTAAAGATTCCTATGGTCTTTGCTTTTATGTATTTACACACAAATGTCCTTTTTTTTACCGACTTGATTTAAGATTGCAATCTTCTTGCATTTTAGATGCAGTTGACAACAGGTTTCCCTACGAATAAAAATCCGTCTCTGAATATGTTACAACGTGATGTAGTTCCACAACACAGTGACTGAGGTAATATTTCTTTCGGATGACAGTGAATACAGCCTACTAAGTCAACAATATGGTGCCACTATTGGGAGTGTCATCATGGTGTCATGTTCGTGTGTAATGACTGAAGTGTGATGTTAGTGAGTCATGATTGGTGTCAGGCTAGTGTGACATAATTGTGGTGTCATGTTTAGTGTATCATGAATATGGTATAATTGGTGTCTTGTTACTGTGAGCAATATTATAGTCAGGGTTTATTATTGCTTGTGTTGTCATTCTGCATACATGGGCTAGTGTGAGTTAGTGTGTGTGGTGAGGTATTAGAATACAGTTGAGTGAAGTTCAACATGTTTTGAGGTTACGTTAGTTGTGTGTGGTGGTGGAATGACTGATACGTCTTGTCAGGATGGGTTCTATGCTAGATTGGTGACCTGTATGCAATAATTTCCTCGTGTTCTATATTTGTGATGTTAACCCCAATTGTCTAGAACACCAGGTGGCAGCTTTACATCCTAATGGACCGATACCAATCTAGGATGAGATCCGTAAACATATACTGTAGTCTATCTTACTGATATCTGCCTGGTTTGTAAATTTAAGTGTTCCTATGACTAATGTCACTTTGTGGTGTCCAACCAGAGTAATGTTATTTATTGCATTATATGGTGTCCACTGCCCACAAACTGTCTCATTTGTCTTATGGATATATATACTTATGCTTCCAGTGTTCATATTGACTTTTTAGTCTCATAAAAGTAAACATTTAGTGTTGTGTGTCGAGTGTATGCCGAGAAGTCTAAGCCTACAACCTGGTGTCTACAGCAAGTGCATTCCATGTCTGCATCTTGCGTGTGTGTGCAGTCGGTCGGGAAGGATAATGAGTCAAGTCTAACAGCTCAATCATGAGCATTAACAATATGTCATGTCTGAATCAGGCAGCATGTATTGTACTAACGTTTATCAGATGTGATACATCAGTCAGACGTGTGTCTGGTTTTAATGTCGTGTCGTTACATATTGTGTCGTCGTCTATAGCCACACCAGAGTCGATAGTCTTATCTGTGTATTATCTTGTTATCTTCCAAGTACAAATATCTGTAAACACTACTTTATGCCTTATTCATAACTGCATAATTAGTGTCATGTGTCCCAGCAGTGTTTACATCATGATACGTGCCAATGGTGTAGTGCCTGTCATGTCAGATGAATATCATCCTTCACATTATCATCCACGTCATGTCTTGGGTATTGTATGTGTCCTGTCCTGGATGGTGGCTGTGTCATGTCTGTTGTGTCTTGTTCTGGGTGGAGGATGTGTCATGTCTGTGTCTTGTCCTGGGTGGTGGCTGTGTCATGGCTGTTGTGTCTTGTTCTGGGTGGAGGATGTGTCATGTCTGTGTCTTGTCCTGGGTGGTGGCTGTGTCATGGCTGTTGTGTCTTGTTCTGGGTGGAGGATGTGTCATGTCTGGGTGGAGGATGCGTCATGTCTTGTCCTGGGTGGAGGATGTGTCATGTCTGTTGTGTCTTGTCCTGAGTGGTGGCTGTGTCATGTCTGTTGTGTCTTGTCTGGGTGGAGGATGTGTCATGTCTGTGTCTTGTCCTGGATGGTAATTGTGTTTTGTCCTGGGTGGTGGATGTGTCATGTCTGTTGTTCTGGATGTCTTTGTCATGTCTCATTTTTCTGCGTCTTTGATGATGCTATACTCCTTTTACGCTAACTTGGCCCAGTAGCCACGCCCCCTTGATAGGCCTTGATAGCTGATTGGTTGATTTATAATTGTTCGTGTCGCTTCCCTTACATTGACATTGAATATGTTTACATCCTTTTTCTTTCTCTAATATTGATGGAATTTAGGAACATTAAAATATAAACGATTTTTAGGCATCAGTTGCTATGCAGTTCTACAGAAAGGATGGTAAGCTGGTAAAATTCCTAAATATATATCTTCGGAAGTCGTAGCTAACATCATCACATACACGTTCGGACATAGCCTACTCAATATATCTTTGTTTTGTAGTCAATATAAACTATTGAGAAGCTGATGGAACAACAAATAGCAAACAATATCTAGTAAACTACACCATACACACTCTACTTATAGTCCAAGTCGTTATATAACTGAAAAAACTCGAAAAATAGATGGGGTATAGTGGGGAGGTTGTAATGCCAGCGGAACAGCTGTCCTGCCCAGGCGCTAGGCGGGAAAATCAAGCACAGCTCGCTCCACCTGTCGCGGATTTCCATCTGTCACACTCGATAGCAACTTAATTTACAATATATTGCTTATAAATATCTAATATATCATTTCATTACGGGAACATAATCAGAACCAAAATAATAACAGATGGTGGAGCGAGCTGTGCTTGATTTTCCCGCCTGGCGCCTGGGCAGGACAGCTGTTCCGCTGGCATTACAACCTCCCCACTATACCCCATCTATTTTTCGAGTTTTTTCAGTTATATAAGGACTTGGACTATAAGTAGAGTGTGTATGGTGTAGTTTACTAGATATTGTTTGCTATTTGTTGTTCCATCAGCTTCTCAATAGTTTATATTGACTACAAAACAAAGATATATTGAGTAGGCTATGTCCGAAAGTGTATGTGATGATGTTAGCTACGACTTCCGAAGATATATATTTAGGAATTTTACCAGCTTACCATCCTTTCTGTAGAACTGCATAGCAACTGATGCTTAAAAATCGTTTATATTTTAATGTTCCTAAATTCCATCAATATTAGAAAGAAAAAGGATGTAAACATATTCAATGTCAATGTAAGGGAAGCGACACGAACAATTATAAATCAACCAATCAGCTATCAAGGCCTATCAAGGGGGCGTGGCTACTGGGCCAAGTTAGCGTAAAAGGAGTATAGTACTGCTTAACACAAATCACCGACAACAGTAGCTGACAAATTTCGTACCATATTGCATTGCTAGGTTTGCATGCACTGTTGACATATAAATTTCTCCAGCTCTGTTGATTCCCACGTGGCGTCTAACATATCATGAGATCAATTATTCAGTTCCCTGATGTTTCATATAATTTTCAATTGCATTAAAATGAACGGTGTCTCCGTCGGTTCTGTCAATGAGAACCGATTGGTGCTTACAAATACTTGAGTGCCAAGTTAGTGAATGAACAAAGTGTATACGGTAATTATTATCACAGTCAATACCGGTATCAATTAAAGATCTCCATACAGCACTTAAAGGTTATTTTAACTCCATCGTTTATCAGTTTACGAGTAGACTTATTTATTTTTCTCTATGATTTACAAAGGATATGGGTAATTTTTAAAAATTGTCTGAAAGGATTTTTTTCTTTAGTTTCCTATAAGTTACATTTTGCCAGCCACTGCGTCACAGATTTGTGTCAAACTACTACACTAACGGTGAGAGTAATCATTCGACCAACGGGACCAAATATTCGTGTTTCACCAAGCAGTCAGGGACTACAGATATGCCCTTTTAAAACTTGAATAAGTTCGGTAAAATTCTTAGCTGTTGGTAAAGCTATCTAGATCACTCTATCAGTCCTAAACCACTTATATCTGAAGATATATCAAAATTCAGAAACTTTTAGTCTGCATACCCACAACGAAATAATTTATCAAAACAAATGTTTGATGTGCAAATAATTCAATATCTACTTTACTTAAATTGTCCAATTTCAGCCTACGTTTGTAGCCAAAGTAAAGATAAGAATTTAAATAATGAAATTACATTAAGTAGCACATTGTTGAAATGTTTATCGATAGGAAATAAGTTCGTCAGAACTAACGAAGATTGCCTTTTATACAGTTGTTTGAGCCTGTCCTCTCCATGTCAAGAGTAACATAATTCTGTTGTAGTAATGCCAATATAGTCTACGAAGTGTGGCAACTACACAGTATATTAATTATTATTTATCTGTGCACAACACACATGAACATGTATGACCTAATTTATTACCTCGATAGAGATCACCGAGTCCATTACCGTACATACAGATGGATGTAATCATACTTTTGCTACACCAAGCAATGCACAAGCCACAGTGAGATGGATTTCTCTCACCAACGTTATTATAACACTACGTTTAACAATTAATAACTGCAATTAAATACATCGAACGAGATTCGAGGTTTTTATTAATCATCGGCAGCAGTTATTCTACTCATTGTCTCTTCCTTTCCAGGCAAACACTATCTATCTTCCATTATAGAGACAATCTTTCGTCCCTGACTGTTGGTGTTAAGGTCTTCATTGTCAAGTAACATACACACATCGTTAGTACAGTGGGGTTGGGTTGGGTTGAGTCCAATGTGTAATCCTATGTGTCAGTGTGTTAGGTGTCAGCGCTCGTGTGCTCCACAACAGCACATGCCCAGCACACACCAATTACCTCTTCACCAGTCACAATTCTTTCATTATTATGCCAATTTACTATTTTTGATACCTATAGAATGGACGGTAAACAATGATTTTCACCATGTCCATTTATCTCCATAACCATGATACATTTTTTGGTGTGACTGGTGTATTTAGTATTGTGGTGAGGGGGGGTGCCTGAGCGCTTTCCTGATGGCGCCTTACCTACAGTAGAGGGAGCAGGTGTGATGTCGCTTGGCTCTATCTTGAAACCTTCAACCCTCTCAGAGCCGGGGTGGGGGGTGCGGGGGACCGCAGCGGGTGTCGTGGGAGTTGGAGAGGGTAGCCAGGGGGAGTAGGGACACCCCCCCGGACCACCCTCCCCTTGTCTCTCTCTCAAGTGTGGTGGCATGCAAGGGTGGGCCTCACACCCCCCACCCTTCACGTATCGGGACTTTTCACTAATTGCCAATTGGTAGCAAACAAACCCGAGGGACAAAATATATATACAACAATATGAACTTACTGAATAACTAATATAGTTATTCTTATTTTACACTTACAACTGAATAGTATATATATAATTTTACCTCTTGGTATCCGAGACGATAGGGTAATGCTACTTAAATTTAAAGTTCTTAAGTGTGCAAAAACACTTAAGTGAAAGTTTAATTTTTAAAGTAAATTTTTTTACTTTGGATAACTTTTTGAAGTGAGAGCCTGAGAGAGTGTACTCTGAACACAAACATATAAATGATGAACAGTAACGGTGAATGTACATTACAGTGTTGCTAGGAAATTACTGTACACTGAGAAAAATAGTAGTAGGCATCGATAATATTAATCGTTAAAATAAAAATAAAAGAGTACTTTTTCTATTTGAAGCACATCCAACATATAACTACCGGGGTACGATACCTTGGTCATGACGGTGCTCTTGAATGTGGTGGCCCGTGTATGGGGAGTGCAGGGGGGTGGTGAGGACCGAGAGAGAGAGAGAGGGAGAGAGAGGAGAGAGAAACAAGATGGGTAATTGTGGAGGGAGACTCGGCTGATTCTGTGACTCCATTCAACTAACCTGGTATTTACTGAGTTCGATCCCTTCCCTGCGACACCGTCCATACAAAGTGCCAGTGGGTATGCCGTATTCCTGAGCTGACTTCTGGACGCTCATTCCTCCCCTGATGGCGTCCAGAGCCTTGGTGAGGTCATCTGGGTTCCATGAAGGCTGGATGGCAGAAAACGGAGACGAGAGTTTGATGCCCTCCTTACGGGCAATCTTGTACAATGTGGAGTTGGGGATGCCAAACTCCTTGGAGGCTCTGTTTTGGGAGAGAGGTGAGGGTTTGTGGTCAGTCTAGTGGGAATGGGAGGAAAACACACACACACACACACACACACACACACACACACACACACACACACACACACACACCACAACACAACTCACAAAGATAGATAGATAGAGATAGAGAAATAGAGATCGTGTAAATCTATCTATATCGGCGAAAGTATATGCATTAAAGGCTGTATTGCACATCATATGAATCTGTTACTCACCTATTGGCAGACATCCTGCCACTACGGAGCTCCTCCAGTGCCCCGGCCAGGTCATGTTCACTCCAGGTCTTATTGGGGCCTTCTTTCTTGGGCGTTTCGATGCCCATCCTGTGAGCTCGCTGCCAGAGTGTGGTGGCTGGGATGCCGTACACGTGGGCGGCTTTACTCAGAGACATAACAGCGTTCCTCAGTGCGTCCAGTGCCTTGTCCATGTCCTCGTCTGTCCACAGCTTCCGTCCCCCTGGTGTTCCGGACAAGCTCTCCGTGTCTGATATGGTGTCAAGGAAGAGAAAGTGGGGTTGGCGGTCACTACCTTACCTTGTACATACTTTCTATAGTCATCTAGTGTCTATTGGTATTATTCAACTTGATAGTTCTTACCCACTCTTCCTGAAACAATGCCTAATCCAAATATACCATTTCATAAACATTGTGGCACAAAGTCTGATGTATATAATTTTTTTTCATCGGGTCCATATCCTTGAAGTGGAGAAAAAAAAAAGAGAGAAAAGAAAAACTACTGTGGCGGGGGAGGTGGGAGGAGCGACGTCTGATAATACAAAGGTCAAAATAAGGTGACAGTCTGAGCACTCGTTTCAAGGCACAGATTAAAAGAAAGAAAAAAACGAGAGAGAGAGAGAGAGAGAGAGAGAGAGAGAGAGAGAGAGAGAGAGAGAGAGAGAGAGAGAGAGAGAGAGAGAGAGAGAGAGAGAGAGAGAAAATAGGGTAAGACTGGGAGGGAAATAGGCTGTGTCTGGAAACGTATGTGTGTGTGTGTGTGTGTGTGTGTGTGTGTGTGTGTGTGTAATAGAGGGAGGGAGAGAGAGCGAGATGTCTAGGAACACAAGACAGGATGGTGGGAATAGAAAATGAAGGGGTGAACTAGAAGGGAGGAGGAGGAGGGCGTTGAACATGAGAAATGAGAGTGGTAGGAAGAGGGTGGAAATGAGAGGGGGACTCCAGGCAGGTATTGTAGATTGAAGTGTGCCTTCTAGAGAAAGTGTATCATGAAACTGTGCGGTTGTGATCAAAACTTACTGCCACCACTCTGTAGCTGAACCCAACCCAAATGATATGGGGATTATTACAACAGGGAAGTGATGTGAGGGGGATTATAACAAGGGAAGTGATGAGAGGGGATTATAACAACAGTGAAGTGAAGTGATGGTAGGGTATTATAACAGTTAGGAAAAGAAGTGATGGGGATTATAACAACAGTGAGGTGAAGTGATGGTAGGGTATTATAACAGTTAGGAAAAGAAGTGATGGGGATTATAACAACAGTGAAGTGAAGTGATGGGAGGGGGATTATAACAAGAGGGAAGTGAAGTGATAGGAAAGAAGTGATGAGAAGTGGTTTGTATTCTTCTTACCTGATGAGTAATGGGATGTTGCGTTGGATGGCATGAGTCCCAGCAACTCCGGAGTGACAGTCATGCGCTGTCCGCTCGAGTCCGTAGCATCAGAGGGAAGGTGCTGTGGATCCCCCTCGTTTTTTGTATAGGTTGTGTATGCGGCGTTGTAGTCGGCCCCGTGGGAAGTACCTGCGCCCTCGTCTGTAGGGAAGAGGCCGGTGGGGCGTGGTGGGGGTGGGGCACAAGTAGGGTGTAGGAGGTGACTTTTAAGATCATCACAGATAGGGGATACTAAGGAGTGCAAGGTGACAGAGGAAAGGGTCGCCAGAACAATGAGTGAAATGGATAGAAAGAGATAGAGAGAATATTCTACTAAGTTAGGCCACATAGCCAACTCAGGTCAGGAAGGCACAAGCCCCCCCCCCTTTCCCCCTCCCCCCCAGTCCAATTAAGGTGCAGTAGCGAGGATCTAACTCGGTTCAAAATTGTGCCAGCTGAACACTCTACCACTGCACACACCCGGGGAGGAAGCAAAATTCAAGAGAGTACAGGGATAGTTCGAGAGATAGATAAAAGGTATTCAAGGGGAGTTTGTCTGAAAATTGAAGGCTACTGATTCCTGTAAACACGAAGAAACGACCTGCTGCTGCTGCTGGTGTTGTTGTTGTTGAGTAATCCGTAGCCTCCAATTCCCTGACACCTTACTTACTCCATAGACAAGAAGATGAAAGGAAAAGGAGAGGGATGGTACGATGAAGAATAGAAAGAAAGAGGGAGTGAGTGGGAATGGGGGGAGGGGGGTAAGGGCTATAATCAAGTACAGTGATCGACAGGTGTCCATAGCGGCACGTGACACGAGCAAAAAGCCACCAACCACACCCTTCAGTTTAAGCAAAGTTGAACACCTGTCGCGGAAGGAAGATAAGTAAGTAGAGGAGGGAGGGAGGGGGGAGATAAGTAAGTAGGAGAGGGAGGGGGGAGATAAGTAAGTAGGAGAGGGAGGGAGGGGGGAGATAAGTAAGTAGGAGAGGGGGAGGGGAGATAAGTAAGTAGGAGAGGGGGAGGGAAGATAAGTAGGAGAGGGGGAGGGGGGAGATAAGTAGGAGAGGGAGGGAGGGGGGAGATAAGTAAGTAGGGGAGGAGGGAGAAAGGATAAGTAGGAGAGGGGGAGGGGGAAGATAAGTAGGAGAGAGAGGGGGGGGGGAGATAAGTAGGAGAGAGAGAGGGGGGGGAGATAAGTAGGAGAGAGAGAGGGGGGGGAGATAAGTAGTAGAGGGGGAGGGGGAAGATAAGTAGGAGAGGGAGGGGGGAGATAAGTAGGAGAGGGGGGGAAAGATAAGTAGGAGAGGGAGGGAGGAGATAAGTAGAGGAGGGAGGGGGGAGATAAGTAGGAGAGGGAGGGGGGAGATAAGTAGGAGAGAGAGAGGGGGGGGTGAGATAAGTAGGAGAGAGAGAGGGGGGGGTGAGATAAGTAGGAGAGAGAGAGGGGGGGGGAAGATAAGTAGGAGAGAGAGAGAGGGGGGGGGGGGAAAGATAAGTAGGAGAGAGAGAGGAGGGAGGGGGGAAGATAAGTATGGGTGGGACCAGACAGACAGACAGACAGAGAGATAGACAGATGTAGTAGAAGCAACTGTTAACAAGCTTATCATCACCCAACATGTCACCTGAAACAAGCATCCTACAAAGCACGGCGTATCAAACTGTTTAGAACCACGTTATTATCCAGCTGGTTCAAACAACAGAAGCCACTAAATGAGCCACACACGTCTTTTGCTACATGACGTTGGCTAGCCATATTTAATTATCTCTTTTCAACACTCTCAGGCTCGATTGACTCACACATATGGCAACGTTGATATCATACTTTATGCTTTCAATAATAATTCAGTTCCTTGGTGGTACAGTCGGCAGAATAAGTTCGCTTCATTTCCACCTGCGTATGTATTAGCTAAACTGATGTTGTAATACAATTTTAATGCAGAGATGACAGGTATAGTTCTCATATGATAAATTACGTATGTTGTTAGAATAGAAACTGGTTCAGCAATATTAAGTTCATGAGATGGACGCGAATTTATGCTGCCGGCTGTACATATTTCCTTTTATAAAGTTGTGTCTTAAATATTATACGAAGTTCGCTGGAATCAATCGGTGGGAACCATTCACGTCCGACTGAAGTCTGTGGAACGAGCCTGAGAGTGTCAAGTTATTATTAATGCTGAAAAAAAGTTTATTATGGCAGCAATGGTCAGTCAGTGTGGGTGAGAAGGCGCTTCTAATGGAGGATGCAGACACCATCAAACTACTCACACACTCACATGCAGCGGTCGGCAGCCAGCCACATACATCACCGGCATGCTTTGATTGGACCAGGTTGTGGTAATTGGGACAAGTGGTAAGGGGTTGGTAGTAGGGACAGAATAGGGACAAGTAGGGTTGGTTGTGTGTGGGGAAGGGGAGCAGGAGAATAAATATAAGTACTTTTTATGAGTGCCATGAAACTAGTCAAGTATATAGTTAAGCTCTCACATTATCAAAAACTGACAATTTGTTTCATATACAACAGTGTTGGGCCGTGTTGTGTATCACACATGTTAATGTACAAATTTGGATAATGAAGGTTTAACTAAGTACAAAACTGATCGGGGTGAGCAGGCTAGTTGGAGGAAGGTGGTGAAGGATGGTGTTCTGGAGGGAAGGGTAAGGGAGGGAATGTCATGCACAATCATACCTTGTTACCTCCCTCCCTACCTCTTTCCCTCCCTCCCTCCCTCCTTCATAACCACTGCCTCCTTTTCTCCTCCTTCATGACTACAACAATGTATATGCTAACTAAGGCTTAAAGCTTCATGTCTAATATACCGAAGGCATAAAGCATCAACCTATGGGAGGGAGCTCTAGGGAGTTGCCACCATGCATGTCCGTATCTCTCCTTCACCCTTTCTTCTTCCTCCTCCTTCCCATGCCCATTTCCTTTCCTTCTCAGAACAAAGGGATGGAAAGGTCCAGCACTGCCCTCCCTCCTTTTCATCCAGGGAAGGAAAGAAAGGGAAGGGGAGGAAAAGCAAGGGGAGAGCGAGCCACACTCCAATAACACACAGTACGAGCTTAGTTATGTCCGAGTGGTGGTGGTGGTGGCAGGAGTGTGTGTGTGTGTGTGTGTGTGTGTGTGTGTGTGTGTGTGTGTGTGTGTGTGTGTGTGTGTGTGTGTGTGTGTGTATAGGAAAAGAGACAAGATATGTAGGATGGGAAAGGTGAGCCACAAAGCATCTAACAATAGTGTAACGTGCCGTTGCTATAGAAAGCGCAACAACTATTTTTGCTGGCACTTACTGAAGGCAGAACCATGGGACTATATTGATAGACTGACACTGAGGAAAGTTGAAGACTGACTGACAAACACACACATGATAAAGACAATGACTGCAGGTAGAAGGAAAGTTTAATCAAAATAATAAAAGGAAGGAGCTGGAAAAAGTGACCGCGAGAAAAGAAAATCTAGAAAGGTGACGAAAACGAGTTGGAAGGTTGACGGGAAAAGGTTGACAGATGATGACAGACGTAAGAGACAGTAACAATAGGAGGCATTTGAAGACATCACATTTTTGGACGTGACGAGAATTCTGAATGTAGGTTGTATATATATAAATTTGACAAATGAATAATTATGTTAATGAACTGACATTATAAGTAATTAAAGTGAATTACGATGAATTCTGGCAAAAAACTGAAATGTGTGTGTCCAGTAAACAGTGTGAAAAACTCGAACTAAATAAAATAAAGAGAGAGAGAGAGAGAGAGAGAGAGAGAGAGAGAGAGAGAGAGAGAGAGAGAGAGAGAGAGAGAGAGAGAGACGATGTGAGCAAGTAATCTATTGAGAGAGAGACGATGTGAGCAAGTAATCTATTGAGAGAGAGACGATGTGAGCAAGTAATCTATTGAGAGAGAGAGAGAGAGAGAGAGAGAGAGAGAGAGAGAGAGAGAGAGAGAGAGAGAGAGACTAGGCTAACACACACCCTGCCACCCATGTTGTTTGTAATCTAAAGTAGTCCCCTTCCTCTAAATCCCCCTTCCCCCCTCCCCCCTCCTTGGGCAACTGGAGGAGGAGGGGGAAGGGGGGGGGGGACGAGTGGGTAAGTAAAATAGATAGTGAACGTGCTGAGAGGGCGGAGTGGGTAGGAGTGGCCAAGGCGTGAGGTTAGTAATGCGTGAGGTTAGAAAATGCGTGGGGTGGTTGTTTGTGCGTGTGGTCAGCAATGCGTGAGGTTAGAAAATGCGTGGGGTGGTTGTTTGTGCGTGAGGTTAACAATGCGTGGGATAGTTGTTTGTGCGTGTGGTCAGCAATGCGTGAGGTTAGAAAATGCGTGGGGTGGTTGTTTGTGCGTGAGGTTAACAATGCGTGGGATAGTTGTTTGTGCGTGAGGTCAGCAATGCGTGGTTAGAAAATGCGTGGGGTGGTTGTTTGTGCGTGTGGTCAGCAATGCGTGAGGTTAGAAAATGCGTGGGGTGGGTGTTGTGCGTGAGGTTAGTACTGCGGCAAGTCAGCAATGCGTGTTGTACGTGAAATCAGCAATGCGTGGGATAGGTGTTGTGCGTGAAATCAACAATGCGTGAGGTAGGTGTTGCGTGAAATCAGCAATGCGTCAGTGTCAATGCGTGTGGTGTTATGTAAAAGGCTATATTATTTTTGGTTGTGTGTCCATACAAGCTACCCCAACCTGCAACTGTGTGTGTGTGTGTGTGTGTGTGTGTGTGTGTATTTACGGGTGTAGTATAATTTTGATACATTACAGTGCCTTGATTCCTCCAAAATGTCAGGAAACAGGTTTAGAATAAAAAAATGGTAACCTGAGACTTGGAATAGTTTGGAGGAATCAGTTGCTCCAGATTTACCAGCACTGTACTACTCCTTTTTAATTAAGTAAGCTGAGTGTTGTGAATATGATGAATGTTTGTGTGCGGTGAGGTGCATGAGAGGTTTGCGTGATGGTCTGCGCAAGTCATTTGTGTAACACACAGGGCTGGTGACATAGATGTATTAATGGTTTACTTGGTGCTTTGAGTAGGACACCTGAGTGAAGATGTGGCAGGGTTTGCATGGAGGAACACGTAGGTCATCCATCTGTGAAATATGCACCAGGTATACATTCAGCCTATGTGAAGTGGTAAGCAACAGCAACAACAACAACATTCCTAATAAGTCTTGGTAAGCGCCAGGAATAATTTAGTGTGTGTGGCAGCGTCAACAGTAGTAGACGTGTGGAACTAACTAGCTTATAAATGAAGCAGAAAGCATCACTAAAGTTGAACTGTAAAGAGTCAAGATAGATACGGTATATGCATTCTAAGGAAGTGGTCCAAATTTCGACTGCCGATGTAATGGGCCAAATGGCTTACCACAATTCCCTCTATTTTTTGTAATGTTGTCAACGATGACTCTCCTACAAGTAGTAGTATTTATTTACAACTCTTTTCTATATTTACCCAACAGATGAATGTAATAACGACATGTACACAAAACAAATGATGAACGTCCATCATTCAAACAGAGACAGAGGATCGAAAATATAATGTCAATATACTTTTGTAAATGTCCACAAGCGATATCATAAACACAAGGATCGAAGCTCATTAACGAGGGGTTGGGAATCACACTCCACAATACCAGATAATATCAACTGAGGATAGCACCTCATAATAATAATTGAAGGGCTTGAGTTGACGTAAGGTGTTGTATGATTATATAATGATATGATACTGATTTATTTGCACGATGGAAGGAAAGTATCGGTGGTTATTTAATTGTAGCTGTACACACAGTCAATACTTTCATCAGATAAACACAACCTTCACATTTTCGCCAGTAGAAACCTTAGCGACTTCCAGGTTATGCGATTGTTAATCACGATTATAAAGAAAAAACATGAGCAACTTTCCCAGACAATCGCCAAGTGTTAACCACAACCAAGTCCCTAATATTATACTGAGAAGACTGATTACAATATGTCTTCATCATAGTTGGCTTTTTCCTACCAGATAGATGGCAACTATCCCCAAGGTAAACATGGAATCTATTTGAGGTTTTCTATCCACGATGCTACTAGTTTTATTTTTTTACAGCTAATCTATTGCCCATGTCTGCT
This sequence comes from Petrolisthes cinctipes, assembly GCA_033782935.1. Lineage (NCBI taxonomy): Eukaryota > Metazoa > Arthropoda > Malacostraca > Decapoda > Porcellanidae > Petrolisthes > Petrolisthes cinctipes. Next base: position 20,119 of record JAWQEG010005504.1, on the reverse strand, counting down.
AAAGGAGATTATGGCACACACAAGTCTAATTTATTCTGGGTGTGGATATTCACCATCAGCCACAGATAAATAAGCCTTCTCTAGTTACGGTAAATCGATTCGAATAAACCACTCTCGGATTATATTATGACAGACACTATAATTTTACTTAGTAAGGATAACGTTGGGCTATCTTAAAATGTCTTTACCAATAACTCGACTGATGTTTCCTCTTATGACTAAAGGAGGTAGGAAGAGATTAATAGGGCAACGGGAAAATCAACAAGAAAGAGTCCAGTAGCAAAAGTTTCAAAGAGAGACACCAGTATAATATCTAGCTACCAAGGAGGACAGAGGCTACAAAACAATAATCTTCCGTGGTTGAGGCAGGTAAATTGTTGGTGACTTGGACGCTACAGAATTCTCCACCAAACTTGAAGGTAAGAAACTGAGTATTTGTATCTCAATAAAAGCACTATGTTTCAATTTCGTGACAGTTTGGAGGAATCAGTGGCCTCCAATTCACCTACAAACGCATACCAAGGTTATTATATATGCAATTCGTCACAACAACCAACCTGTCTACAGTCTACTATCAAACTAGTGAGGACAACTGACTACATTTGAGGTGTTTCAATAATGCTTCTCATAAGGGGGTTGTACACTGTTGGTAAATCTGGAGTAAATTATTTCTCCAAACTATTCCAGGCAACAGGACACAGCATTATTTTTGTTCATCTAGTCCTGTTTCCTGGCATACTTTGGAGGAATCAAGGCACTCCAATGTACCAAAAGTATACTATCACCTTAAGTGTACAGCATAATGTTCTACTACTTACTGAGGGTAATCAAACTACTGTATGTACTAATCCTCGTGTGGTCAACTTGTAGCCAGTTAAAGGGGGTCAGTATTCTGTTGTGGAGGAATTGGAGTCTAACTTAGCCCTCCAAACAAGACTACGAAATAGATACACCTACAGCACTTATATTCTGAGGTAATCTATTTCATGGTATAGTTTGGGGTGAGTCAATGATCTTCCACATCACCCAAAATAAAAAAACCTCCCCTTAACTGACTACCAAAAAAAAATCAAAGCTAAGGAAGGTGTGTACGGTTGGTTCACTACGAGCTCTGACAACTCTACTACCAATTACCATCATGAGAAGACACTAACTACTACGGTACGGAGTTAGAACACAGCAGCCAGTCAGTCACACATGGATTAGATGGGTTAGTGAGAGAATCAACAACAAACCCAACCCATGATCCAGGCAATGTTAAACAAGAGTTACCGTAAGGGGTTGCAATGGTTGGGGAGGAGGAGGAGGAGGGGGGAATCCACCACCATCAATATATATATCTATGAAGGACAATTCTGTATGTGTGTGTATGTATGTATGTATGTATAGTTGCGGACACATGTAACAGACCCAATGGAGACAGCAGGGCCCCTCGTCCAGCATAAAAAGAAAATAATAAGACATTGTTGACATAGGAGAGTCCTTACTTATTTATGCTCTCTGAGGGGTTGTGTTTCTTGTGTATGTGTTTCATGTGTCCACAATTGTACGTGCCTTATCCAAGATTAGTCACGTGTAAGGGAATGACCATGATCTGTTCGATGACTCCATGAACATTACTTGGAGCCATTGTACTGGTCATCGTCACAGTCTCGTCCACGACTTCACTTCCATGCGGACAATTGTTTTACGAGTAGATGTTTGATTTGATTAGTGTGTGTGTGTGTGTGTGTGTGTGTGTGTGTGTGTGTGTGTGTGTGTGTGTGTGTGTGTGTGTGTGTGTGTGTATATTAAGTGTACGTAAAGTAGTGAGAAAGGATGTAAAGTAAAAGTAGTGAGAAAGGATGTTAAAGTAAAAGTAAGTGAGAGGGGATGGGGGGAAGAGAGGAAAAGAAAGAATAGTGAACAGAATACAAGAAAACAACAAACACCATTGCGGCATAAATATTTTTCCTTTATATGAATAACATATCAAGAAGTATGTATGACATCGGTAACAATGCTTCCCTTATATTACTTTCCTTGTTGGCAAATTGTGTATATATATTTACTGTGTGCACTTTTATGTATCACACAGGGATAATTTTGTATATACCTCAACTGCTTTTATTGATGGTTTGTGTGTATTCTGCAGATGTGTATTGTGAGTCATGCCTGTATTGTGTTCTTTGATGCAAATGTATGGGTGAGTCAGTGTGATGTCTCTAATATTTCCTATGTGGTAGTGGTAGTATATATATATATGTATGAACAGGATGTATAGGTGTATTAGGATACAACTGGTGTGACGGTGTGTGTGTGTGTGTGGCCAAATCAGGTAGTATGTGTGGAATGAGGCAAAATGGAGAGTACTAATTCGGAGTGAATCAGTAAACTGTGTGTATTGAACATGGTATGTATGGTACAGTGTTAAGGAGGCACTACGGTAAGGTGGCAGGGCAGCGAGTGAGAGAGCCAGGGTGAAAAAGGATGATGTACAGCCGACGAGTCACTGGCAGGGTATAGTGTACAGTAGTGTTAGTGGAGCCACTACGGCAGGGGTGGAAAGGTGGGTATATGAGTGAGCCACTAGGGCAGGTTGGCAGGGGTGAGTGAGTGAGTGAGTGAGTGAGGCAGGGGGGTGTGGTGGTGGCGTGGCGGACTTGACTGGGTTACCTGGTTGAGGGAGGCCGACAGAAGGGCCCAGCTCCGGCAGGGGGGGCGGGGCGTGTGCTGCAGGGGGGTGCGCCTGAGAGGGGTGGACAGCCTGTGGAGGAGGGGCGTGGTGGGCGTGGGCTGCAGGCGGCACGTGGCTGGCTGGGGGGGCCCCGCCTACACACCACCACACCACACCACACGGCACAGCATTACTTACTACTGTACTTACTTCTGGCTCGCTCCCACACTACTACCTAACACCACCTTACTCTACTACCACAGGGGGCAAGGAACAGCACGAAGAGTCGGGCTTGGGCATAGCTGGGCGGGTCATGGGGATGGGGGCATTAGCGTGGCGGGGCACTGGGGGATGGGGGCAATAGCGTGGTGGGGCAGGGGACTGAGGGACATAGCGTGGCAGGGCTGGGGAGGGAGCAACAGCGTGATGGGGTGACACACACACACATGGGCAGGACTGTAATGAATAGGGGCCCAGGGTGTGTGTGCTTGTGTGTGTGTGTGTGTATGTGAAGAGGGGTGGACAGCAGGGACATGGAAGGGTGGACAAAGCAGTAGAGTGGAATGGGATGATGGTGGTGCAGGTAAGCAGGTGTGGGACGGGACAGAACAGGACGGGACAGGGTGGGCTAGAACGGTGGGAAGAAGCAGTGGAGGGCTGGGGTAAGGATATGGTGGAATGCGGTGGGACTTTGGCAGGGCATAAATGGCATAAAAGCACTCACGGTGGGGTGGATAGCGTGTGGCAAGTCATGGAGCACTAAAGAAATAAGTGTGTTGTAGTGGGAGGGATTGGGGGCGAAGTGAGGGCCGCGACAGTGGTATTATAGCCAGTAAATGAGAGGGGGGGAGGGGGAGGATGGGAAAACGCTTGCTTGGTATAGTGGGGGGATACTGGGAGGGGAATTGAGGGGAGGGTAGCACGGGATGGGAGGGGAGTTGAAGTGAGGGGAGGGGGAGGGGGGGGAAGCCGACGCCAACAGGAACAGAACAGTACCAAAAGACACAACACAACAACAACAACAACAACACAGCAGCACATACACCCACACACACACACACACACACACACACACGTACACAAATCAGCTGCACACACAAATACGCACATTTAACCATGATGGATAATGAGGAGTGTGTGGAGACATGATCACCACCTGAAATCCAAATCACACACATGATGAGCATAATAGAGGAGCCATAAAGATAAACAAAAGCCGAGGGGGATGAAAACGTTTGCTGTCTGGGCCACTAAAGGCAAACGTTTGGGGTGGCCTTGATTTGTGTGGGTGAGGATGGAAGGAGGGATGGATGGAAAGTAGGATGGATAGAGTTGATTGGTGGATGGATGGAAGGAAGAAAGGAAGGATGGATAGAGTTGATTGATGGATGGATGGATGGAAGAAAGGAAGGATGGATAGAGTCGATTGGTGGATGGATGGATGGATGGAAAGAAGGATGGATAGAGTTGAGAGATAGAGTTGATGGATGGATGGAATAGAGGAAAGAGTTGATAGGTGGTTAGATGATGTTGCCAAGTTAGGTAGATGAAAGACTTTGTATATATAGATGAAATGTGGATGGATTGGGTTTGTGTTATGGGATTTGGAAGGAATAAACAGAAGAGGGTGAGGAAGAAAATCGTACTTTTACAAAAGCACGTGAAAATTGTGAGTACGGAAAAAAGAATATAGGGTAAAAAATAAGAGAGAAAAAAATGGATTGATGGATATAAGAAACTCGATCTAATCTCACTTTGGTGTTTGAAAATGAAACTAATCTCACTTTGGTGTTTGAAAATAATGCATCTCACTTTGGTGTTTGAAATAGACTCTCATCTTAACTAACTTTCCTGTTCTTACCTAACCTCCTACCTATCCTGGTGTCTTGACGTCAACTACAGTACTCCTATTCCTACGGGACATAAATTGGATCACACCGGGACGCAATGAAAATTCGCTCAAAATCTGTAAACTTATTATCTTGTAATCAATGTGCACGTGTGTGTGTGTGTTTCAAAATTAATATAAGAAAATGAAGAGTTAAAGCAAGCATTTAGAACATTCAGACAACCTTTGTTATTCATCAAGTATTTCGACTCCAATATTCCTCTTTCGATACGACAGATTTCCCTGTGACGCGTACAATAGTTTGATATTAAAAGGAGTTTCACCTGTTGTGGACATACTAGTTGTAAATCTGGAGCAAATTATTCCTTCAAACTATTCCAAGCAACAGACCATCACTTTTTATCAATCTGTCCCTGTTGCCTGGTACACTTAGGAGGAATTAAAGCACTCTAATGTATTAAATGTATACAGTACTATATCCTTAAGGAATTGGTCGTATTCGAGAGTATCATATACACTTCGATTTGATTAAGAATATTACAACACACACACACACACACACAGGGCTAGAGTGTTTCTGCGTGGAATGATCCATTTTGTTGGTCAATAACCTCCCCTTGACGCCCAAGCGAATAATTCACCGCATTTTTTGTTGGCGAAAATCAGATCTCCTTCCGCTAAATTTAATACACCCCAAAAATTGCACTCTCATAATCCCTTTGAGAAGAAATTACCAGTATAATTTGCGTGTCCGGATGTGTGTATGTAATCTGGAAGCCAGCCTGTTCGAATGCGTACATTAGGTTTGGAAGCCAGCCTGTTCGAATGCGTAAATTTGGTTCGGATGGAGAGTTGTTTGAATGTGAGCGTAAACATGTGGGAGGGAAATCACGGAATATTATCTATGCTTTATCGATTGTGTCTGAACGCGTGTGATTAGTTAGCACCGTGTCTGATATACCCTAGACAAGGAGTAGGTACTGTACAAGGAAGTCTTACTTTGATTAGGTAAGTTAGGCAAGGTTTGTGTTTGGCTTGTTTATATTTATCTTGAAACCAGAATTGTGTAAAGAGGGTAAAACCTGAATTGTTTACAGGCGATAAAGTACGTGTATGAATATTGGAGGCTTCTCATTCCCCCTAACTATGCCAAGAAACAAGATCTTTCTATATAGGTGGTGTTTGGTGGCATTATTTGAAGGACTTATTTATCTCCAATTTTCTGACTACATCATATATTATTAAGCTGGCAATATAAACAAGGGACGTGGTTTGTGTGTTTGACGGGGGCGGGTACAAGCATTGACTTTGTTCGCCATGGCAACCACATCTACGTCGTCACTACCACCACCACTACCACCATCATCACAACCACCACCTCCATCATCATCACAACCACCACTACTACCACCACCATCATCATCATCACAACCACCACCTCCATCATCACAACCACAACTACCACCACCTCCACCATCACGATCACAACTACCACCACCATCATCACAACCACCACCTCCACCACCACAACCACAACTACCACCACCTCCACCATCACCATCACAACTACCACCACCTCCACCATCATCACAACCACCACCTCCATCATCACAACCACCACCACCATCACAACCACAACTACCACCACCACAACCAACATTTTCCCAGTTTGAGGTTGTCTTTGGCTAAATGACACCGTGGAGAAAGAAATATTGCCTGCACAGATGTGGGCCAGATTTATCAACACTGTACTAAACATTAATTAAAGGGGACAGTATGTACACCTTTGAAAGAATGGAGTGCCTTGATTCCTCCAAAGTATGCCAGGAAACAGACCCAAATGAAGAAAAATAATGGTATCCTGTTTGTTGCCTGGAGGAATCATTTGCTGCAGATTTCCCACCCAAAACAATGTCCTATAAATATACCCCCATAAGGGAAATCCCCACTCCTTGCCCGGGCAGAGGATGACGGCATAGTCCTAGGTGCTAATGTCTATCCTTGCTACCTATACTATCTCGGTGGTTATATATATACATACAGGCGAGAATTCATCCACTTCACTTTAAATAAGTTGACCTTAAATACGCAGAGCATAAATTTTCAGTGCTTATAGATCGCAGGTAAGATGTTTGTTGTGATTTTTTTTTTTTTTTTTTCAGTATGTTTAGGATTGAATTACATTAACCGATAATGCACGGAAGGTCTCGAAACAGCTTCCCCCAGCCCCCCCACCCCCTCTCTCTCTCTCTCTCTCTCTCTCTCTCTCCTTCCTTCCTTCCTACATCGATCGTGCATATGAACGCAAACACCATCTTCTCCAGACCGCCTCCCTCCTTCCTTCCCTCCCGATTACATAACACGCGAGAAGGCAAAACAGACCGCAAGGGGGGGGGGGGGGGGGCGAACACCGGTCACGCAAAACACATTGGACACACACAACATAAAAGGTAAACAAACACAAAAAACAGGGACTATAGTGAACGTTTGACACACGAACGTAAAGAAAAACAAAATATGACACACATGCAGACAATCAGCAACTCATCAGTGAACGTCTAACACATGAACGAAAAGAAACCCACACGAAGCAAACAACGTAGAGTGAACGTAAACAAACTTGTATAATATTATCAAGAACTACTAACGTAAACGAATGAAGGAAGGGAAGAACGTTGGCTGACACTTCCTATAGAACCTGGCATTGCTTTGAAACCTTAATAATACATCATAGACTCACACACCGACTGGAGGACGTAAATATTAAGTGGAAAGTACAGTGTTGGTAAATTTGGAGCAACTGATTCCTTCAAACTATTCTAAGCAACAGGCCAGCCACCATTATATTTGTTAACCTATATAGTCCTGTTGCCTGTCATATTTTTGGAGGAATCAAGGCACCCCAAGGAATCCAAAGTGTACAGTCACGAGCACTAATAAGTATACAGTATTGGTTGAAGCTTTGATCTGTCCAATTCACCAACGAAGTAATTCCAATGGAGATCTTACTGTGCATTCATTTACTGTCTCTGGGTATTCGAAGCACACCTGGATACTTATTAGTGCTCGTGACTGTACTATCCCCTTAATTAATGGTGCACTGTTTGGGTATGGATGAACCTCGTGAAACAATCCGGGTATGTCAGTAATGTAAACAAACGAATGGGTGCGACTTCTGAGTGGTTTAAGGGGGAATTACTGTACAGTTTTGGTAAATCTGGAGCATATGATTCCTCCAAACTATTCCAAGCAACAGAACTCCAGTATTTTTGTTCATATGGCCCTGTTCCCTGGTATACTTATGGAGGAATCAAGGCACTCCAGGGTAACAAAAGTCAATAGATATACAATATACCGTAAACGAGCCCTAAAGGTAGTGAGTGAGTGAGTGAGTGAGTATGAACGGACTGGTCGATATAAAATGCAACCGAGAGCGAAACAAAAGTATACATAAAAAGTCAGCCAAAGCCAATACAAACCAATTAAGAGGCGAAGCTTGTACATAAAAGAAAAAATGAAAAAGAAAAAGAACTAGTACGAACAGTTGCCAGGAAAGATTACGTTTCTCTTTGTCGACTGTAAATTGAAAGAGAATCGTAGTATGTGTTTTTTATATATATATATTTTTTTCATACAAACATAAGGCAATAATATACACGAAAGTATAATACTATCAATATTAAATACCTCTCTAATCCAGACATCACTATATTTACATTTGAATATCAATAATTAAATCACCCCAAAACGGACTTGATAATTAAACAGAAAATATGCCTGGTATTGTAAGATGACAAGGATGGGGAGGGCACAGGAGTTTCTTTGGGTTTTAAGGGGGAAGTTCTGTGTTGGTAAATCTGGAGCAACCGAATCCTCCAAATTATTCCGAGCAACAGAACACTATTATTTTTGCTCTTCTGGTCCTGTTTCCTAGCATACTTTGGAGGAATCATGGCACTACTATGTATCAAAAAAGAATTGCCACTTTAAAGGGAGATTCTCTTGTTGGTAAATTTGAAGGTTACTTATTGATTCCTCCTAACCATGCCATAAAACAGACTCCCTCCCTCAGTGGTACTACTAATAGGGGATCTGTTTCTTGGTATAGTTTGGAGGAATCACAGACCTTCCAATTCACCAACAATAGAATCTCACCTTAATAACTATAATAATACTATAGAATCTCACTTTAATAACTATAATAATACTATAGAATCTCACCTCAATAACTATAATAATACTATAGAATCTCACCTCAATAACTATAATAATACTATAGAATCTCACCTATAATAATACTGTAGTCTGTACCCAAGAGAAAGTCCAGAGAACCAGAATCTCATCAATGAACAAATGGACAGAAGCCGTCCATAATTATCACATGACAACTGTTTAATGACATGTTTCTACACTTTTCTTTTTTTATTATTATTCCACAGTACCTTATTAACTCAACAGATAACTTTAGAGGTTCTGCTACGTATAAATAAACGACGAAGTAGGATCTGTTTGTAGACACTTTTAAAACTTCACAAAGCATAGTATTCTCAACATTAAACTAACTTCACAAAGCATAGTATTCTCAACATTAAACTAACTTCACAAAGCATAGTATTCTCAACATTAAACTAACTTCACAAAGCATAGTATTCTGCATCTTAAACTTCACAAAGCATAATATTCTGCATCTTAAACTTCACAAAGCATAGTATTCTGAACATTAAACTTCACAAAGCATAGTATTCTGAACATTAAACTTCACAAAGCATAGTATTCTGCATCTTAAACTTCACAAAGCATAATATTCTGCATCTTAAACTTCACAAAGCATAGTATTCTGAACATTAAACTTCACAAAGCATAATATTCTGCATCTTAAACTTCACAAAGCATAGTATTCTGAACATTAAACTTCACAAAGCATAATATTCTGCATCTTAAACTTCACAAAGCATAGTATTCTGCATCTTAAACTTCACAAAGCATAGTATTCTGCATCTTAAACTTCACAAAGCATAATATTCTGAACATTAAACTTCACAAAGCATAGTATTCTGCATCTTAAACTTCACAAAGCATAATATTATGCATCTTAAACTTCACAAAGCATAGTATTCTGCATCTTAAACTTCACAAAGCATAGTATTCTGAACCTTCAACACTGTATGAATGTCACTCGATATGCAGGTTTTTCGTGGTCGACAGTTCAAGGAAATTAATTTATGAAAGTTGGTCGGCAAAATGGAGGATGCTTATTCCTCCACAAAACAACTACCTATTATACTGAGAACATGTTTCTTGGCAGAGTTTGGAGAAATCAATAGTCATCAATTCAATTTGTAAACAATAATTTCTAGCTTCCATTAAGTAGGTCAGACACCGTTCCAAGTCATAAAACCCTCTTATCACAATAATATGCTTACTTTTGTGGAACGGATCATTGAAGCGTGATAGAAGGGAAGAATCACCTGCATGGATGCGATTGTACAGAGTCAAAAACAAAAAAAATTCCGGACACCATTTAGGGGAGATTCTTTTGTTGGTGAATTGGAAGGTCTGTGATTCCTCCATACTATGTCACGAAACAACATATCCCCTGTTAGTATACAATTGA
>JAWQEG010005504.1:0-5000 GCA_033782935.1 Petrolisthes cinctipes | reverse complement strand
GTGGCATTTAGGTAAAAGGAATGAGGTGTGAGGAATGGAGACACATACCAAGGCATTGAGAAGAGAGGTATGAGAAGTGAGGTATAGGAAGGTAAATAAGGGAATGAGAAGTGAGGTGTGATAAATAGGAATAATAAAGGACTGAGAAGTGAGTTATGAAGTGAATACGTTATGAGGGAAGTATTAAAGTGAATAAGTGAATATGATGAGAAGTGAGGTGTAAAGGAAGGAAGGGGAATGAAGAAATGCTATGTGTGATAACTAAGAACCAGGGCAAAGGTAACGGAGGAGGGAGGAGAAATAATTATGCAGTACCGAGAGGTGTGATACTATCTTGACCGTGTGTGAGAAGGGAGAGGTGAGGGAAGGAGGGAGAGGGGAGGTGTGGGGAGGACAGGGTTAGGCTATGGGAAGACATAAAGTAATAAAACGTGAGGAAGAGTTGTGAGGGAGTAGAGCAATAGTATCAATAATAATAATGTATGTACTCTGAAGCAGGGTGACTTATGAGTGATATGATGCGAGGCCACGGATGAAGTTTTAATCAGATTCAGATCGAATTAATGAGTTGGCATGAACAGCTGTGTGTGAGTGAATTGAGCAGCAACATTATGAATGAGGTACGTACTCTGAGTAAGGTAATTACTATCATGAGAGGCTACGAATATAAGTCATGATCAGATTCAGACCGAGTTAGTGAGTTGGCATTAAGGACCATGCATGTGATGTACTCAGAAAATTGGGAGGTAAATGAGTCCTTCAAATATTGCCACGAAACACACACACCTACAGTATAATGGAAGGAGTTTGTTTCGTGGTATAGTCAGGAGGAATCAGAAGCCACCAATTCCCATACATGATCACAGGGTCCTTAATTAAGGGGGAAATTTTATGTTGGAAAATCTGGAGCAACTGAATCCTCCAAACTATTCCAAGCAACAGAACACCATTATTTTTGTTTATCTGTTCCTGTTTACTGGCATACTTTAGAGGAATCAAGGCACTCCAATGTAACAAAAGTGAATTACCACCTTAACAGCTGTGACTACACTCTTATGACGAGATTTGGGTCCAATAGAGGGTGTCAATGTAGAAAGCAAGTTGTATTCACCCTAGTGGAGTTAGTGAGAATTGTTTGAGATGAAGTATATAAGGGTAGCGAGTTCACGAGCCCAAAATATAACTAAGTACCGAGATTTCATGAACATTACTAAATTGGGACAAGCAGTCGTAATGTGAAGTAATAAATACTAATAATTCTAGAGATGAATAAAGGAGGAAGTGGAAGAGATGAGAGAAGGAGGATGTGGAAGAGATGAATAAAGGAGGAAGTGGAAGAGATGAGTGAAGGAGGATGTGGAAGAGATGAGTGAAGGAGGGGAAGTGGAAGAGAGGGATGAAGGAGGGGAAGTAGAAAAGATGAGTGAAGGTGGGGAAGTGGAAGAGATGAATGAATTAGGAAGTGGAAAAGACGAGTGACAGGGAAAGTAGAAGAGAGATGATGAGTGACTGGCTGAGGTGAGTGATGGACAAGACAAGGTGTAGTTAGTTATGAATATGTTGCGAGCATGTTGTGGAAGAAGTGAAGGAAATCTTGAATGATGAGTTACTGAGGTGTTTGTGAGGAGTTTGAGGGACGAGTAAGTAAGGACCATGGGTAAGTACAAATCGTTGTGGACATAATTTGTAAGGAGTATAGTGCATGGGAAGATGGAATATGAATGAATGAGTTAGGTAGGTATGAAGAGCAATGATGGCAGCAAAAGGTAAGAGAAATTTGGATATATGATTCAGGTATAAGTGAGAATGTTATGAGAATATATATATATTTTTTTTTAATCTAAACTGAGAACTGAGGAAGGTTAGGACTAAAGGTAAGAATTCGGTTATTGGCCTCATCCGTGAAATACAAATAAAATAACAAATAAACTTTACAAATGAGTGATGAGTGAGTGACCTTTAAACAGTGGCTTTGGAAGTGGTGATGAGTGAGTGACAATGAGAGAGAGAGAATGTTATGGAGACCTGTCGACGTAAAAATACAAAATGGGAAGACAATAATTTATGATGGTAGGTATAAAATGGGAAACCAGTATGATATAAATGGGAGGAAAGTGTGGTGGTTTGGGAAGACAATTATAATGGTAGGTATAAATGGGAAGACAATTATGATGGTAGGTATAAATGGAAAGACATTGGTAGGTAGAAACGGGAAGACAATTACGATGGAAGGTATAAATGGGAATACAATATGATGGAAGGTATAAATGGGAAGACAGTATTATGATGATACGTATAAATGGAAAGACAATGGTAGGTATAAATGGGAGAACAGTATGGTATAAATGGAAAGACAATATGATGGAAGGTATAAATGGGAAGACAATTATGATGGTAAGTATAAATGGAAAGACAATGGTAGGTATAAATGGGAGAACAGTATGGTATAAATGGGAATACAATATGATGGAAGGTATAAATGGGAAGACAATTATGATGGGAGGTGGGAAGACAATTATGATGGGAGGTATAAATGGAAAGACATTGGTAGGTATAAATGGGAATACAATTATGATGGTAAGTATAAATGGAAAGACAATGGTAGGTATAAATGGGAGAACAGTATGGTATAAATGGAAAGACAATATGATAGTATAAATGGGAAGACAATATGATGGAAGGTATAAATGGAAAGACATTGGTAGGTATAAATGGGAATACATTATGATGGAAGGTATAAATGGAATGACATAAATGGGAATACAATTATGATGGTAGTATAAATGGAAAGACAATGGTAGGTAATAATGGGAAGACAATTATGATGGAAGGTATAAATGGAAGGCAATTATGATGGAAGGTATAAATGGGAAGACAATTATGATGGTAAGTATAAATGGAAAGACATCGGTAGGTATAAATGGGGAGACAATTATGATGGAAGGTATAAATGGGAAGACAATTATGATGGAAGGTATAAATGGGAAGACAATTATGATGATACGTATAAATGGAAAGACATAAATGGAAAGACAATGGTAGGTAATAAATGGGAGGACAGTGTGGTGATAGGCATATAAACAATGATGGAATAAATAAATAGGCTGGTACGCACCGTTGTGGACGTAGTGGGATGGTGAGGTCTCTGCTGTGTTGAATCACCGTCCTCACTTGTGGCACCGTGGCTGTCCTCCTCACCACTCTCCATCTTGATTCTCTTGCTCGAACCCTGAACACACACCACACAGGAGGAGAAGAGTGGAGAGGGGAGGAGAGGAATAGAGAAGTAGAGAGTAGAGGAGAGGAGAGAAATGGAGGAGAGGTAAGGAGAGAAATGGAGGAGAGGTAAGGAGAGAAATGGAGGAGAGGTAAGGAGAGAAATGGAGGAGAGGAGGAGAGAATGGAGAAATGGGAGGGGAGAGAAAGGGAGAGGAGATGAGATGAGTGAAGAGGAGTGAAATAGAGAAAGGGAGAGGAGAGGAGAAAGGGAGAGGAGAGGAGAAGAGAGGGAAGGGGAGGGGAGAAGAGGATAGGGAGTGGGGAGGGGAGAAGAGGATAGGGGAGGGGATGAGTGGAGAGTAGGGAGGAAAGAGAGTGGAGAGGGGAGGGGAGGAGTGGAGAGTAGAGTAGAGGAGAATATAGGGAAGGGGCTGTGTTGAGTTGAGAGGTGGTGGTAGGTGGAGAGGAAGACAGATATATGGTAGATGTGCGAATAGTTTGTAAGATGGATTGGAGGGAAGGAAAACAAATGGGACAGGTGGTAGGTACAGAGGATACAGACGGGAGAGAGTAGAGAGGGAGGGAGAGTAAGAGAGGGAGGGAGAGAGAATGAGAGGGATGAGGGGGGAAATGAGAGAATAAGAATGAGAGGGAGGGGGAGATAAAGAGAGGGAGGGGGAGATAAAGAGAGGGAGGGGAAGAGTAAGAGAGAGGAGGGGGAGAGAATGAGAGGAAAAGGGGGGGAGAAAAGGAGAGGGAGAAAATGAGAGGAAGGGGAGGGGGAGAGAATGAGAGGGGAGGGGAGAGAATGAGAGAAGGGGGAGAATATGAGGGAGGGAGAGAATGAGAGAGAGGGAAGGAGAGAAAGAGAGAGAGAGGGGAGAAAATGAGAGAGTAGGGTAGTATGTAGGGAGATAAGTTACATGGGATAGGCATGAAAGATAAGATATGCGACGTGGGAAAGTAGGCAAAATGAGGAAGTGTGAGAGAGAGAGAGAATGAAGGGGTTATAGATAGATGAACGAGGGATAGTGCGACGAATAAACGACAGGTGAAAAAAAAAAAAAAGAGAATGGGGTGACGGAGAAGGGTAGGAGACAGAGTTGATAGGTGGAGAGGGAAGGAGACAATGGAAGACGGATGGGAGGTGGAGATAGAGTAGTTTTTTTTGTTTTTTTTTGTTTTTGCCAAGGATAGGTGACGAACGAGGCATGAGAGGTAAGTGTGATGGATGGGAAGGAGATAAGAGGATAGTGAATAGACATAATATAGAAGATAAGGAGAGAATATAGAAGATAGGTAGAGAATAAAGATGAAATATGGGAAATAGAGTGAGAGGGAGAGAATAGGAAGAAAGATGAAATGTGGGAAATGGAGGGAAGAGAAGAAATAGGGGAAATTGAGGGGGAGAGAATAGAAGAAAGATGAAATGTGGGAAATGGAGGGGAGAGGGGAAGAGAAGAAAGAAGGGAAAAGGAAAGGGAGAGAATAGGAATAAAGATGAAATATGAGAAATGGAGTGAGGGGAAGAGAAGAAATAGAAGAAAAGGAGGGGGGAAAGAATAGGAAGAAAGATGAAATATGGGAAATGGAGAGAGAGAGGACGAGGGGGGGAGGGGCGAGAATAATAGGATGATCGATTAAGAAAATGGGGGGGGGGAAGAAATTACAGAACATACATAAAAAAAGGGGGGGGGGAGAAGGAAGGGAGGGGGTGGGGGCAAGAAAAAGATCCGGGAAGAATGAGTGATGGAGTGGAGAGAGGAAAGAAAAATATTGGG
>JAWQEG010005503.1:5000-24042 GCA_033782935.1 Petrolisthes cinctipes | reverse complement strand
CATTATCCTCGTTCTCTGCTTGCCTCGGTCCCTCTCTGCCACACCACCATCACATCACATCCTTATACCAACACATTCTATAATATTTTGAGTCCATCCTTTTCGACCCAGACGTAAGCTAGTAATTCCTTTTCGGGTACCGTAGTGACTGAATGATATTGCCTGGAGTAAGGAAAAACAAACGTCTTACCAGTTTAGCCACATTTAGGTGTAGGCCACGTGGCTTTACTCATAATGGTGATATCCTACGTTTTTTAATTTAAGCAACTGTAAGCATTGATATGTGGAAATGTCCGTTCTCAAACCTTGGGGATAAGCTGCCTGCCGTGGTCTCCTTCTAGATCCTACGGGGTGAACAGATATAAAAAGATAATATACTTCCCTATGAGCAAGTATTACATTATTGGTAAGTCAGCCCTGCGAGTTGAACCTGATAGAAAATGGATGTTGTCCCCCACGGGGTGAGTCCACAAAGCTCTCATGACTTTCACACACGTCACATCAATAACTCCAGATTTACTCATAAACCAGTGGCCCGATTGTACCAGAATTTGCTTTACTTTATTTTGATAGTTACAGAATTATAACAGTAAGTTTAGAATTTTAAAGATGTGCACAGTTTGGCCGTCTTAGATAAACACACATGATTTTTATACTATGGAAGTGAATTAACAGTTTCCGTATGTCATGGCCAGTGAACCAAAGCTAATGTATGATGACCTCTCGTGTATTGTCATGGTAGCACAAGTCCAGTATATTTCTGAAAGTAAACCAAACAAGAGACAAGACAATGATCTGAGAAATACCTTAAGGTCCTTTGGGGAATAGTGGCCTTGGTTTACCTCATGGTCGACTGGGCTGGGCTGGATCGGTTTGGGCTGCGGTTATGGCTCGTGACTGTCTCTGTGTTTACGGTCTCTATTTACGTTCCTCCTTCCTTTCTCCCTCCCTCCCTCCTTTCTCCCCTCCCTCTCTTCCTACTTTTCTTTCTTCCTCCCTCCCTCGCTCCTTTCCTTTCTCCCTCCCTTCCTCCTTTCCTTTCCTTTCTCCCTCCCTTCCTCCTTTCCTTTCTCCTTCCCTTCCTCCTTTCCTTTCTCCCTCCCTTCCTCCTTTCCTTTCTTACTCCCTTCTTCCTTTCCTTTCTCCCTCCCTTCCTCCTTTCCTTTCTCCCTCTCTTCCTCCTTTCCTTTCTCCCTCCCTTCCTCCCGCAATTCCTTTTTATCTAATACTTGATGGGGCTTCTTTTATTATTGTTTCCGTTTATCTTTCTTAACGGTAGCTTCTATTCTTGCTTACTTTGACTAGTATACTCATTTATCATCCTTGCTGAATTTGGCCTCCTGTTTAATGTTTTCCTAATAGTGTGATGACTTTTATTCCCTGCCCTGATGAATTCACATTTTATATACTGTACCTTATTTTTGTCCCTCGTATCGTAGCCACAGTTCCTCGTACAGCCCGTGCTCAATTTTCTACCTGTTTTTATGTTTACTCTTCCTTACGTTACTCTCCTCTCATTACTTCCCTCCAGCTATGTTCACTTCTTCCTCTTTATTGTGCTCACTTTTACACCCTGTCCACTGTGTTAATATTTCATCCTAACCACTCTGACCACTTTTCTCAGTCTAACTTGCCCCCTTTTTCCTCGTATTAAACTGTGCATACTTCATCTCTCGTCGTTTACTGTCCCCACTTTTCTTACTGTCGTTGTGTCCTGTTGTGCTCACTGTATACACATTTCTTTTGTCTACTTTTGCCCTTTCTGTTGCCGTCTACTCTTGATGTCTCTACCTGCCTAACACTGACACTTATCCCTCGTTCTCCCCCTCTCGTGTGTCTCCTTGCCTGTCATTAGTGTCTCTTCTCTCTCAGCTCCCCTCTCCTTCCTCCTCTTAGCTCCCCTCTCCTTCCTCCTCTTAGCTCCCCTCTCCTTCCTCCTCTTTGCTCCCCTCTCCCTCTCTAGCCATCTTGTCTCCCCTTGTTTCTCCTCCTTCTTTACTCTCTAATAGACAACTCTACTATTAGCACCCCCTCTCCCCCTCTTTCTTCCCCTCTCCCCATCCTCCTCCTTCCCCTCCAGCCATCTTTCTACCCCTACCCCTTCCCCCCCTTCCTCACCCCATAAAAGCTACACATATTTCCTTATAGAACCCCCCTTCCTCCCCCTCCTCCCCCCTCCTCCTCTTATAATCATCGTTCCTACCCTTCCTTCTCTCTGTTTTTATTTTCTTCCCTTTCCGTTCTTTCTTCCACTCGCTTCCTCTTCCCATTTCCTCTCCTTTATCGCTCTTGGCTGGCTGTCTCTGCTTCTTAACTTCACTTTAATTTCCTTTCTCCAAGTCGTCTTACTATAAATTATTTTCTCATGATTTTTTGTTGCTACTCTTAATCATAATAGTTGGTCTTTGTCTCATCTCCGTTTCTTCTTTACATTTTTTTTTTTTTTTTTTTTTTTTTCATCTCTCACCACAGTTTTATCTCCTTGTATTTTTATTTCTCTTCTTAGATTCCCCATGTCTTTATTTATTAACTCGCACCCTTCCCACACTATATATTATCCGTCCCTTCATTTCCTTTCTTCATTATTGTCTTATCTCTCTCTCTCTCTCTTTCTCTTCCCGTTATTGTACTCTCCTCCTTTCGTATTTCCTCCCGTCTTAATTAGTGTGTTCTTTCTCTCCACTCTCCCTCTCTTTTCCCTTCCTTCTTTCATACTCTATATCCTGCCTTCCTAATTGGTGTCTGTCTCAAGCTTAATATTTCTCCTTTTCCCGAGGTCATGATTCATCTCCTCCCTTCCTTCGTAATAATATTTTCTTTTCTCTCTCTCCTTTCTTTCCTTTCCTCCTTCCTTCGTTCCATCAATCCATCCATCCCTTCCTTCCATCCTTCTTTCTTCCATGTCCCTTCCCTCACCGCAGCCAATTAATTTAATAGGCCTTTACTTAATTGATAATCCCTTAAGTTAGATGCTGGGAATGGCGGTGCTGGTGTTGGTGGCATTTGTGGTGTTGGTGATGGTGGTGGTGGTGGTGTTGGTGGGGGGGGGGGGGGGGATTGTAGTCGTGGTGGTGATAGCTGTGGTGGTGGTGGAGGAATTGTACTCGTTTTTGTGGTGGTGTTGGTGGTGGTGGGGGTGGGGGTGATTGTAGTCGTTGTGGTAGTGGTGCTGGTGGTGATGGTAATGATAGTGATGAAGATTGGTGGTTTTGGTGGTGGTGATAATGGTTATAGTGGTATTAATAATTGTAGTGATGGTTGTGGTAATATTAGTGGTGTTGGTGATAGAGGTAGTTTTGGTGGTGAGGGTGTTGGAAGTAACAGTGATGTGATGGTGGGGTTTGTTAATGGTGATGGTGGGAGAGACAGGGATGGTAGGGTTGGTGATGGTATTGATGGTGATGATGGTGGTGACAGTGGTGATGGTTGTGGTAATAATGGTGCAGAAGTGAGAACGTTGGACACGGGAGATTGGTTTAGATTTATTGCTGATGATAGCCCAGTGGTAATCATAATAATGGTGGTGACAATGATGTGTGTGTTTGTGTGTGTGTGTGTGTGTGTGTGTGTGTGTGTGTGTGTGTGTGTGTGTGTGTGTGTGTGTGTGTGTGTGTGTGTGTGTGTGTGTGTGTGTGTGTGTGTTGGAGGGTGGGGGAGGGATTAAAGATGGAAGTATATAAGTAATAATAAAAAAAAAGGATTGTCGTGGTTGTGGGGGTGATAACACGAGAAATATAATATTGATATAAAAATTAAATCAACCCATTAAGCAAAGGTAATATCTGTACACACTTGGCTACTAGGAGGAATCAGTTGTCTCCCCTGAGCCACCAACACCTCGTTCATTGTCCCCTTTAAGGTCTCACGAGTTTCACAATGCCTGAGAGTAATCATATACTAGTGGAGGATTTTGTTAACCTGATATATTTTAACACCTGTGAAGCTTTATGTGTTTGTAAGAGTATACCAAGGGAAAAATTGATGATAATAACGATTTTAAATAATGATGATGATGATGTTGATAATAATGATAATAGTAATGTCGATGCTAAGGATGATTATATAACTAAGATAATTTTTCTATGATAATAAGGGAAATAATGATAATGCTTAGTGATGACTATACTCAAGCAGATTATAACTAAGAAGATGATGATGATGATGATGTTAGTGATGAAAAAATTGATGGTGATTATGGTGGTGAGCTGTTTGCTACGTTAGGCCGGTAGTGTGAGGTCAGGTTAAAGGTCAAACACGAACGACATCCACTCCCTCGCCTTTGGTTCTCTCATAATGTACAGTCGCGGTCAATAATAATCATCCACATATTTGTCTAATGTTTTCACGTTCACATATGATATTATTGTTTTAAGTAGTGCGTATCTGCTTGTATTATATTAAAAGATGGTAGTTAACTTATTTATTGGAAAGTTTATCATCTAAGGAACAGAGGGAAGCTGTCAAACTCTTACGTGAGTTATCCCTATATGGATAATTATATTTGACCGCGACTGTACATGAAGCTGTTGACGTGTCGGTATTAAGGGGGTATCGTATATAGTACAATGTTGGTGGTGGTATATCTGGAGCAACTGATTCCACCAAACTATTCCAAGCAACAGAACATCATTACATTTACTCACTGGTTCTGTTTCCTGACATACTTAGGAGGAATCAAAGGTCTACAGACTCTACCATGTACCAAATGTATAGTATCCCCTTTAATGCTCTCTCTTCACTGGATTATTGGCACGATGATGTTTACTATATTTTGTTTCTTTGTTTGTTTGTATGTGTGTGTGAAGTTTGTTTGTTTGTTTATTTGTGTGTGTGTGTTTGTTTGTGTGTAATTTTATGTGTGTGTGTTTTTTTTCTCCGGATGTTGCGATATTGTACGTGTTGTCTTAATGTGTGTGTTGTCTTTATTTGAAATTATCTTTGTTCTGTCATCATCATAATTGTGTGTGTCTTCGTGTCTATCTTTGTGTATCATATGATAATCTTCCTGCACGGTGATCTAATCCTTCCTTTATTTCTCTATTACTTGCAATCATGTGAAAATTTCCTAATCAGGTAGAGACAATCATGCCATTAGTAAGAGATTTACTAAACGTTATTGGAATTAATCACGTCAGAAATCCTTTAATCCCTAACATCCAGTCACCTATGTCAAGCCTTAAATTTTTCATCACGGGTCAGCATCAAAGAAATAGGGATAAATATATTGAAATTCATGTGCATTTATATCTAACGTTAATTTCATATCACGCCACTTACTGGACGAGTCTCCTCAACCTGATGCAATTTCGTCAGAGCTAAAAAGAACGCTGAGTGGATAATGGAATAAAGAGGAGTCAGTCGTTTGGCTCCAAGGAGAGTGACAGTGAGAAGTGCTGTTGATGTCTATATGGATCCCTGTGATGATGTCGACAGGCTGCTTACTGTATATGCCCCATACTGCTTCACAAGGGCACCTGTGATGAGAGGACGCTGTTCGTGGCTTAGTGTAAGTGAAGGAATCGTCGGCTTTCACTTCGTCGATATCACAGCCCCTCATAATATATCTTGTTTCTCCTTCACTCTATCCCTGCCTCGTATCTTTTCTTGTCTGTTCCCTGTACTGTTCCCAATATTATTTTTTCTGTAGCTTATGCCTATATCACAAGCTGTCAAATTATCCATTGTTGTTACGTTGGAAAAAAGGGAAATGGGGTAGTGATGATGGTACGGAAATAGAAAAGAAAAGAATGGTGGCTCGTGATGGTCAACGACATAAATAACACGGTACCTGGACAAGGACTAATATCTCTCCCACTTCCTCGGATTCCTTCTCCTTCGCTTCTCCACTCTCCATTTCTATCGCCTCTAGACAATATATAGATAGGTGTGAGACATTAATGGTTATTGCCAGCCCTTGTATAATGAGTGTGTTGTTATTTTAATGGTTCTAGTACATGGGTAGATAAATAGTAGCCTATTGGAATATAATTCTTAGGTATATATTGCCTTAACATGCAAGTGGGCAGTACTAGTACTAGTAGTTTTGGTAGTGAATTAGAAAATGCAATAACAGTAAAAGAAGTAGCAAAGGCAACGGTTTTAGGAGTGGTAGTGGTAGTGATAGTGGTTGTTGTTGTAACCCAGCACACCTGGTCTGCCTGGCTGAGTTAACCAAGACTTTTATGGCCACCAACGCCACTACATATTTTACAAATTTCCTTAGAGTTTGTAACCCATGTGATTCGTATAATAATTTGAACCAAGGGGTATCAGGACCATTGGCTGAATTTTGAAAAGTTTTGGGCTATATATTCTCAAAAAATCTTTCGGGTTTTATAGAACATATAGTTTGAAAATGCAATGGAACTGTACAAAGCTGCTCACTGTTGACATAATTGCTGTCAGATCAATACTTACAATATTATCATTCTCAAGAACAATTGTATGCATTCAAATAATGAGAAATAAGAGATTTCATGCTGTTAGAAAGTGTCCTATTAGATAAACACCATTTAGTATTCACACCGTCACCAATTATACAATTCTCACAGACTCAACAAACAGTAAGAGGATTCCACAAGTACGGACATTCCTCTTCCTCATTTCCCTTATCTCTCGTCGCGTTTCGCTGCCTGAGCCTTACACAGATACGTTTGTAATATTCTTTTAACATCAGCAGTTTTCCTTGTCAGAGAGAAAAAAGTAGTACTGCTAATGTCCCATACTTGAAATAAATCAGCTCATCCATTAATAAGAAATAAAAAATAAAGTAAAAAATAGATACGAATTGATCAAGGGGGTTATCACTCAGTCAAAAAATTTGGAGGCTTCTGAATCCTTCATAATGTGCTCGAGAACTGTCCACTTACACTGAATTAACGTTTCTCGTCGGTATTTGGAGGAATCAGTATCCTCAAAATTGGCCAACAAATATTCGTTTTCTTATACACGAAAATCTCATCCTACACAAAGTCGAAAGGTTATGTACGTATAAGTTAAGTCAGACTACTTTTCACTGGAACGTCACTCACAAGAACGTTTGATATTAGCCTGTCCAACGTTTGTTTATCGAGAGTGTGTGAGGTCGTTTAGGGTGTCAGGACGTCGTTTATTATCTCATGAAAACGTTTCCTGTTAGATGAGAAAACGTCATTAATATTCATAGTGCTGCCAAGTGGGTGATGCTGCCTCTGTCCTCCCACTCAACCCTTCCTATCTAACCCCTCCCTCTGTGTACTCCATCTCTACTCTCCCTTTCTACCTGTGAGATAAGGGGAAGCAGAATAGATTAGGCTCACTTTGGGCACCAAATAATGTGATGATATATATATAGAGAGAGTTATATTAACAGCCCCAAATAATGTGGAATAAGGGGAGGAAGAATAATGATATATATATCCCCTTAGATTGTGAGCCAAAATATGTGATATAACTTACCCACCAAAATGAATAGAGACGTGTCGTTGGTTGGTCACAACACCACTCACGGTCTCGTAGATCCCTCTTATACTCACTTATTACTTAAAATTAAAGTTATCAAGTGGTTTCCCATCTACGTATGCACTAATAGTTGTAATACTAGTTAACGTAAGGGTATACAAAGACTGCTTTACGTTACTCTACTATATTTTTCTCAACCAAAGACCAACAATAGTTAATTCAAACAATAATTAACACACACGTCACTCACACACAGAATTATACTCGCTAGCTAGCCAAAATTCACTACGGTTTGAATTATTGCACTTCTTTTCTATAACGGATTCACCGAGACACTTATTTAATTATAAGAGCACTGTATTCTAGGTCTGTTCTACAGCCTACTATCCTTACGTTTAATGATAACAAGGCCAAAGCTAACACTTTATTTATTCATGTGCTATTTATTAGATCTTTTCTATGGCCTCCTAACCTTATGTTAAATTGTGAAGGAAATAAGGCAAAGCTAATAACACTTCACTTATCTTTCTATAGGTGCTTTTTCCTGACCTTCTACACAAGTACGTTAACTTGATCATTAATTATAAATCAAAGCTAACACTCGTATGCTCCTTATCACTTATATTTATCTTCTAAGATGGTTACGGACACTTGAGAAGATATCTGGCCAGCGGGCACTACCCTCCCTCCCACTCAACTCTCCCTCTCTACTCTCCCCTTTTACCATCATCCTCAACCCTCCCTCTCAACACTCCCACACCCCCATCGTCTACAAATCACTCTTCTCCTTCCTCCCCACACTCCCTCATCATCCCCCACGATAATCCCACCCACCAGACCCCACCAGACCCCACCACCACCACCACATCTCTCTTCCTCAGCCCCTTTATCTCTGGTGCTGTTACCAAGGGACCATCACACTCTTGATGAGCTGGCCATAATTTCCGAGGTTAATGTGGCACCCTGAGCTGCTCTTAACCACGCCACAGACGCACCCTCCTCCCTCCTTCCTTCCTTCATCAAGTCGGACCCTCCTCTACCTCCAACTCTAGCCCCCGCCACGTCTGCCTCCAGCCCCAACCTCAACCCCAATCCCCTTAACTACAAAAATATTTCGTTGAATCAAGTTAGGCTAATTTTGGTCAGGATGCATTACGTTGGTGTTATATTAAATCTATTAAATCATAATATGTGATAAATTGGTGTGCTTGCAAATGTCCCGTGGCTCACAAACTTAAAACAGAATGCATTTTAGTAATAAACCGACCTCGTTAACTGGAGAGGCACCTCGTGGGGGAAAGTGGCACTAAACCTTCCTCGTGAGAATGATGCAGTAAGATAGATAGAGGGAGGAGAAAAAGAGTTGTAAAAACTAAACACTCTTGGGAAATATATAAATTAATACAGAAGGGATCGGGTAGTAAGAAAAAACTTTACAATACGAAACCACAGTTGACTTAAAAAAATCACTGTGGTTATAAACAGGTACACTGAATATGATACAGTTCCTCCAGTTGTTCCTCCAGTAATTAATTATACCGCTGCTTACGTGTGTTATCTGGAGGGAAGTCTCAGAATTAACCTTGGCCTCCTTGACTATTGTGTACAGTCGCGAACCAAAGTTTCGTTACCCCCTTGGCTGACAGGAAGGCGAAGACAGTGTTAAAGATATGCTGAACGATCGGACAAACTGGTGGATCGAGTTGGTAACGAAACTGTGTGAGGTTCATTTTCACAAACCACAAACCGGAAGTCATGGAAAATGAAGCTCACACTGTCTCATTACCAACCCCATACACCAGTTTGTCCGATCGTTCAGCATATATTTAACACTGTCTTCGCTTTCCTGCCAGCCAAGGGAGTGGCGAAACTTTGGTTCGCGGCTGTACACTCGCCAGCACTCCCGCGTGGTACGGTCATGGTCAAAAGTCCTGCAACCTGGTGAATAAAAGCGAGCTATTTGAGTGAATCTTATGAACCAATATTGCAAAGACCAACAGCTATAGATTCGGATAATTTTTCGAGGCCATTGGAAGATGTTGCAGGACTTTTGACCATGACTGTACAAGGGCTCACATATATTCAGAGATGTAGCACCACTGAATGCTTAGTTCGAAACACTACACGTGTGTGAGATGGAGTATCCTCGATACACTAGCACATGAAATTAACTTTGATGCTTAAGGAACTGAATCACTTAAATCTCTTAAATATGTGAGCCCCTGTACCACGCGGCAGTGCTGGCGACTGTACCTGCATTATCTCATTGTATAGTTGGTTCGACTTCTTTGCTAAGAAACGGACTCAGAAGCAGGAGTTATGGGCTGATTCTATAATAAAGCCTCCTCTGTGTATTAAGATAAAACAACATAAACTGTAGTTTGATTAATGTTTTAATGTACCGGTAGCTTATAACTTGTCCTGGTTGGGGGTTATAATCTCGGTGAGTTTGAGGGATTTGACGACAACACTGGATGGGTCTCGTAGAAGTTCAAACAACTAAATATACGTACGAGATGGAGTGAAAACAATGAGAGATACCAAACTCATTTAGCACAAACGTCATTTTTTGTTCTGATAATCTGACTTACTCTCAAACGATTACAGTATGTCAAAGTACAAAATCAAAGACTATTTGGTGACAATTATAGTTCTCGACTAAGTTATTTTCTTTAAGTGTCATCTAGTTAATCTGTTGACGAGAAACCAATGACGCCCAAACTCTTATCGAGGCAAAGTAAAAGGTAATCAACGCTCCCAGTGATGCCATAAAAACGACTAACAAATTGACTGGCTGGTGGTGGTGGTGGGTGGCAAGGGATGGGGCTGGTGGTTGTGGTAGGGAAAGTTATTTTGGTGGCCGATAGAGTGGTTTGTGGGGACTGGAAATAGTAGTTGTTGTTGTTGTGGTGGTGGTGTTATTGTATAGTAGTTGTGATGGTGTTATGGTATTAGTTGTAGTGGTGGTGTTTTGGTGGTAGTTGTTATGGTGGTGTTATGATATAGTAGTTGTAGTGGTGGTGTTATGGTAGTAGTTGTAGTGGTGGTGTTATGGTATAGTAGTTGTAGTGGTGGTGTTATGATATAGTAGTTGTAGTGGTGGTGTTATGGTATAGTAGTTGTAGTGGTGGTGTTATGGTATAGTAGTTGTAGTGGTGGTGTTATGGTAGTAGTTGTAGTGGTGGTGTTATGGTATAGTAGTTGTAGTGGTGGTGTTATGGTATAGTAGTTGTAGTGGTGGTGTTATGGTGGTAGCTGTAGTGGTGGTGTTATGGTATAGTAGTTGTAGTGGTGGTGTTATAGTAGTAGTTGTATAAGGTCCAGGTTTATAGATGATGATGGAGGGATGAGAGACAACTTCCCCTAGCTGCTGTAATTCCCAAGTGGTGTAGTGTTTATAAAGAGCTATTGTCTCTTGATATTACTTCCTTGCTGGACATCCTGGCGCCTCTCACCTCCTCATCTTCCTCCTTCATTCTTTTGGCGTCCCTTCGGCCCCAGCCACTCCCTTTCAGTTCTTCAATTGTCCCTCTTGTCTTTCTGTTTCCTTCCTGCTGGCTGTCTCACCTCTCTCTCACCTTCTCATGGCGCTATATGACTACGCTGTTGTGGCGCCTAATGTCAATCAATCGTGAAGCCTCATTTTTTTTTCTTGTCTTTTTCCAGCTCCTCTACCTCCTCCATTCTTTTCTATTCCTCGATCATTGTGTCTTTCTCCTGCTCCTCTTCCACCTCTTTTCTTTATCTTCCTTCAATTCCTTGTCTTGCATTTCTCCCCTTACTCCTCTTTGTTTGTTTGTGTGTGTGTGTGTGTTTGTTTTTTTTTATTACTGTTCTCCCTTCTTATTCTTTCTTCCGATCATGTAATTAATTTCTTTTTCAAATGTCAGTCAATTATTTATTTGCATTATTAAGTTTCCGGTTCATCTTTTTTCTCTTATTGTCCTCTCTGTTATTCCCCTTTCCTCTTTCCCATCCCCTCTCCCATCCCATTCATTCACTCACATCTCTTTCTATTTCTCTGCTCTTCTCTCCTTCCCTCTCACTTCCCATTTCCTCTCTCCTATGTTCTCTCTGGTGTATTGAGTGAGTGAGTGAGTGACGTGTCGTGAAGTGAGTGAGTTAAGGTGTGAGTGGTGTCGTGGCGAGAGTAATTACTGAGCTGAAACAGGGAAGTGGTCTGAAGCGAGTGGAGAGAGAGTGAGTCAAGGCGAGCGAGTGGTCTGAAGCGAGGGAGTGGGAGGAGTGGAATGAGGCTAGTGAGTGATCTGAAGCGAGCAAGTGGGAGGAGTAGAATGAGGCGATTGGTCTGAGGCGAGCGAGTACTCTGAACCGAGCGAGTGGTCTGAAGAGAGTGGAGGGAGAGTGAGTCGAAGCGAGCGAGTGGTCTTTAGCGAGTGGAGGGAGAGTGAGTCAAGGCGAGCGAGTGGTCTTTAGCGAGTGGAGGGAGAGTGAGTCGAAGCGAGCGAGTTGTCTGAAGCGAGCGAATATTATGAAGCGAGCGAGTAGTGTAAGTAGAATGAGGCGAGTGGTGATGGTTTGGCGTGAGGTGAGGTTGGCTAGTAGGAGAGGTACCAGTGACTTGTGGCTGGGCTCAGACGTGGTTCATCGCTAAATGATCCTAATTACCGCCAGATTACGGTCGGGGCCGAACCTCTAATTGGACTAATCTTGTAAAATGCTGACGGTAATTAGATGAATAGCCCGTCAGGATACATTTTAACTAACATGGCCGCCCTTACTACTTCCGCCACCAAAAGGATTGTAGTATTATTAGGGAGGAAGATATTAATGAGGGTTATAGTTGATTTGGGCGCGTCGACCCCTCGTATTTTTATTATCCCGCCTGGCATGATGGATGGGAAAAGACACTGGCTGGCTTATTTACCCCGAGAGTCACACGGGTTGTACTGGTGTCGTAACTTATATTATAATCATACTTGTTATCCCATGAGATGTTTTCCTTCGTGATGCAGTGTGGAGAAATTGGTTTATTTAGGTTCGTGACGACTGGCAAAATACGGGGATTATTATTATTATTATTTTTTTTTTTTTTTTTTTTTTTTTTTTTTTTTTTTTTGCTGCATATTAAATGGTCTGGTGTTCGAGAATGCAAGACGTACTGTACACTCGATTAAGAACAATTCATCCAGAAAATTAATCATCCAGTTTTGGGTGAAGAAACAAGATAACTTCAGGCTATCTATTCTAGCCTTAAAGTATATATGCCTCAAGTTCTTCCAATATAATATCTGGTTTGATGTCGGTGGCCTGTTGCTCAATTCTTCCCTCATTTCCCTTGGGGGTGATAACTTTTCCAGACACTTAGTTAAGGGATCTTTCACTTGGGTTCAGAATTCTAGTGTCCACAATTTCCAGGATATTTTATCTTTTTACTGCGATTTGAATTTTTTCTTACACACTTGTATGACGATGTATGAAGTAAACACACATTGCTCTTGTTAGCAGCACAGGTGTTGATGGTCTGGATTTTAGAAAGTGTGGTGGAGATTCCGTCATAATATGAAAATTTAATCTGTTCTTTATAATTCACCTTTACTCAAAGCAATGCAGTTTTTTTTTTTTATAATAACGCAATGTAGAACTGAGGATAGATTGTTTTTTTTATAAAATAGTCACGAGAGAGTGCATAGATGTTCAGGTAAATCTATCCCGAAAATGAGAGCATAAAGTTACTATACATAGTTAGTATGGCAAAAAAATAAAAAGTAAGTAAAAGATAAAAAAAAAATATAATAAATAACATCTTGTGAAGATGAATCCATAATACTACGTAGGTAATGACTTACAATAATATATATTCCTAATAAATATGTTCAGTCCATGAGTCAG
The DNA here is from genome assembly GCA_033782935.1 of Petrolisthes cinctipes. NCBI lineage: Eukaryota > Metazoa > Arthropoda > Malacostraca > Decapoda > Porcellanidae > Petrolisthes > Petrolisthes cinctipes. Next base: position 10,749 of record JAWQEG010005503.1, on the reverse strand, counting down.
GTGAAAGTAATATATATTGATTGATATATTCGGCCGACGCTCATAAAAAAAATAAGAAATTCCTTGAGAAAAAGAAAATTACTAGTCAACGAAATCATTCATAATTCTGTAGTCAGCATAAGTCGAGGAAACATATAACTATGCCGGTTGTAGAATATTATTATTATTCCACAAAAGGTTACATGAACTAGACACTGGAAAGAAACTATACAAAAAATAATGTAGAGATCTTCGTCAAAATTTATGTGTTGGGATCATGATTCAGAAAAAAACAACTAATAAATATAATAACAATATGAAAAATATATGGAAGACTCGGGAAGAGAGAATATAATAATAATAATAATAATAATAATAATAATAATAATAATAATAATAATAATAATAAAAAAGATATCCCCACCAGAATTAATTTATAGTCAGCTTGATTCGGGTAAAAAAAAAAAAAAATAAATAAAAAGGAAAAAGATGATGCAGGAAACAACATAATCAAATAATAAGATGAAGGAAGATGTATATATATAACATATTCCACAAAATATTTAGTGAGCATGAGAGAAGCAGCGGGCCAGAAACGCTTTTAGAAAATCCGACGCCTTGCTTCTTATCACGGCAAGAGTTTCTCCTTCCTTCCTCGGAAAAAAAAAAAAAAAAAAAAAATTAACATGAAAAAAAAAAATAATAATAATAATGTTAATCTCCCGGCACAAAAACTTACATAATTTTCCTCCTCCCTTCCCATCATCCACTTTCATCACTTGTGTTTGCTTTGTCCCTCCTTCCTTCATTTCGCCCTTTTTTTCTGTTTCTAATCTTTTATGTATTTCCTTCTTCCCTCCCTGCCCCCTCTTCCTCTTCATTTCCTACTTTTCCCAGTTTTGCCCCTCCTTATTTCCCTTTGTAATATTTCTCCAGCCCCTTTTGTCTCTCCCCTCCATCCCCACCTCGACCCTTCCCTTCCATCCCTATCCCTCCCCTTCCATCCCCCTCCCTTCATTCCCCCGTTACCCCCTTCCATCCCGTTCATCCTCCCCCCCTTCATTCACCGTCACCCCCTTACCCGTCCCCCCCCCCTCCATCCCCGCCCCTGCCCCCCCCCCCCTCCCTCCCCAGAGACGACGCACCGGTGATTATATCCTCGTATGAATAAAAATGGAACGTGTTAAGCCGGATTGGGCAATTACTTCTGGTGGCGGCTTTGTCTTGCTCTGGTCCACACCTCGTTAGCTTCCCCGGAGCATGACGCCAACTAAGCCACCCAAGCCTTCCCTCCTTCCTTCCTTCCTTCCTTGTCGTCACCCTCACCATCAAAGACAAGGACCTGGCCAAGTGAAATGCCCCCAGGGAGAGATGGTGTTGGAGGGTCAGCTAGGAGGGGGCAAGGGAGACAAAGACGGGGAAGAAGGAGAGATGAGCTTTGTATGGTCGGAGAAATTAGTTAAGGAGCGAGGGATACGAGTGCAGGCTTATATAATTATAGAGAGGGGATGTGATTGAGGGAAAATGTGCATACAAGGGTTAGGGAGCAAGGGAGTTATAGCAAAGAAGAGTAGGGAGAAGCGAGATGTGTCCTAGGGAAGGTGTGTGTAAGGAGTAAGGGAAATGGCAGACGAAAAACAGGGATAGTAATATTGATCTAAGAGTGTAAGGATGGGAGATAGGCAATTATCACAAAGAGGCAATAGGTGTACAAGTAATGCGAGTGGTGAGAGACTTGTGCTGGGGAATGTAGACAAGAAAAGATAAACAAACAGGAACAGTAGGCGGACGGGAATTAGGGGAGGTGAGAGTGTCAGAGAAAGCTATATATAGGTAAGGAAAGACGAGAAAGGGAATAAGAAGTGCATGGGCAGTCGATGAATATAATAATGAAAGAGAGGATGTAAGTAAGGGGCAGATAATAATATACCAAGGACTGAAGCAGCAAGTGTACAAGAATCTAGAGAGGACATGCAGGGATGAAGCAAATGAGACTATGGGAATACAGTTATGTGGAGAAGAGAAGAGAAAAATAAAAGCAAGGGTAAAATATGCAGAGACAGACAAGGGAGATTTGTGTATAGGAATGTGCAGAGGTAAAGTAAGGGAAGGAAGAAAAGAGACGAACATAGACAGAGGAGATATATAGATGCAGGAAGGTGGAGAGGAAAGGCCCCGAGTTCTGACCCTCAAAGGTTAGGTATTCCCGGGAGAAGAGAATTGGTGAGGGAGCGTTGGAGGAGGCAGGTATATGTAGGGGTCACTAGGGGCAGGGATAAAGTGTATGTATAGGGGCAGTTATAAAGTGTATGTATAGGGGCAGGGATAAAGTGTATGTATAGGGGCAGGGATAAAGTGTATGTATAGGGGCAGGGATAAAGTGTATGTATAAGGGGCAGGGATAAAGTGTATGTATAAGGGGCAGGGATAAAGTGTATGTATAGGGGCAGGGATAAAGTGTATGTATAGGGGCAGGGATAAAGTGTTTGCATAGGGACAGGGATAAAGTGTATGTATAAGGGGCAGGGATAAAGTGTATGTATAAGGGGCAGGGATAAAGTGTATGTATAGGGGCAGGGATAAAGTGTATGTATAAGGGGCAGGGATAAAGTGTATGTATAAGGGGCAGGGATAAAGTGTTTGCATAGGGACAGGGATAAAGTGTATGTATAAGGGGCAGGGATAAAGTGTATGTATAGGGGCAGGGATAAAGTGTATGTATAAGGGGCAGGGATAAAGTGTATGTATTGGGACAGGGATAAACTGTATAGCCTAGATAGGAGCGGGAATAAAGTGTATGGGTGAGGATAGTAACAGGGTGAGGGAGACTAGAGAGGATAGTCAGGGAAGATGCAGGGATGAAAATAGGTACAGGGATTACGCTTAGGGGATTAGGAGTAGGTGTAGGGTAAGTATATGGACGAGGGTAGGGAAGAATAGGAGAATGACAGTATATATAGGGACAGATTTAGGGACAGGTTTAATTAAGATGTATAACCATCGAATCAGGGGCAGGGACAAAGTGTAATGGGCAGGGGCAGATTGATGAAAGGAATGTGCCAGGAAGGAAGCGTGTTAGCAGGGAAGGAAGGGAGAGAAAGGGAAGGAACAGGAAGGAAAGAAGTAAATGAAGGAAGGGAGAGGGAGGGAAGGCATTAGGAAGAGCTACCACCAGACAGTCATGTTAGCAGTTTTAGTTACTTGGGTTGATTATTAAACAAGGGAATTAATATTTTCTTGTGGTGAAAAGATAATTATGGTAAAAAGAAATAGTTGGTGTTTGTGGGAAAATGAAAAGAGAGCATAAAGTTATCATCACCCGTTGTTCGAGGAATCTAGTGTTACCTAGGCTCAATTTATACGTATATAGAGTCAGTAGTAGTGACAGGTAGGCAAGTAATGGATGCACTGTACGTATATACACAGATATGGTTACTGTGGATGTAACATGATATACATACGTTGGTACACACGTTACAAAACCATTCACACAACACCCGCGTAAAGCAATAGTACACCGCTATACAGAACGGTGTAAAAGGTAGGTTATGTAGGTAAAAGATATACAGTATTCAGATAGCTATTTCATATTGCACACTCGTTGTCCACAGTGGTTTACTTAAATAATTTGATAATACATTTGTGTGGTTTTCATCACACGTATACAGTACAGTAGTGGAGCTAAAGGGGAAAGTACAGTATTGGTATATCTGCAGCGACTGATTCCTCCAAACTATTCCAAGCAACAGGCCACCATTATTCTTGTTACTCTGGTCCTGTTTCCTTGCATACTTTGGAGGAATCTAGTCGCTCTAATGAACAAAATTTATACTACTCCATGAATTAGCCTGTTTAGAGTTCCCAGGAGCACCATGTTTGTGTGTGTGTTTGGGGTGTTGGAACGTAAGCGATTATTTGACCAAGAGCCAAGCGATGACAGACCAAATCACGAACAAGAATATTTTTTGGCTGTGTGTAATCAGGTAATGCCAGTATATATGTGTGTGTTTATGTGTGTGTGTGTGTGTGTGTGTGTGTGAGGGAGAGAGAGAGAGAGAGAGAGAGAAGCGAGGGGGAATATAATACGTTGGAAAAGCAATTAAAAGTACAGCTAAAATGCAAAGATGAGAATGAAAATGGTTCTTGGAATGAAAGTGGAGGAAGGGAGCGAGATCCTGACAGAAAGAGTGATGAAAAAAGTGAGTGAGAGGATAATGGAAAGAGGAGGAGGAAGGAGAGAGTGAAAGAATGAGTAACGCCGCAGAGAGAGAGAGAGAGAGAGAGAGAGAGAGAGAGAGAGAGAGAGAGAGAGAGAGAGAGAGAGAGAGAGAGAGATGGAAAAGGATTATAGAAGGAGGTTAGGGAATAGAAAATAGGTGCAGATATGAGAGGGAGGGAGAGAGAGAGAGAGGAAGATGAAGGCAGATATGTTAAAGAAATACGAGAAAGAAGAGACAGACAGACAGAGAGTTAGAAAAAGCGAAAGGTGCAAAATGAATGAAAGTGTGAAAGGGAGAGGTTGGGAGGAGTGGAAGGATGGGAGAGTAGGCTATGGGGGAAGAGAATTAAGAGGAGAGAGAGGAGGAGAGGGAAAGGGGAAGAGGAAAGCGAGTACTATGAAACGAAAATCCCCCCAAAAAAAATTGAGAATGAAGAAAACAGTGATATAGAAAGAGGAAAGGAAAGAGAAACAGTGAGAGACAGTGGGTATAGGTAGGTAGGTAGGTAGGTAGGGGAAGCTAGAGTGTAGGTAGGGAGGCTTCGTATTACAGCACTACAAAGGAAAGAGGAGGGAAAATTGGTGTGGAGGGAAGGAGGGAGGTGATGGAGGGAGTGTCGATTTACTGTTGTTAGTGAACGATACGTAAGAGGAGACTGGGAGGGAGGGAGAGAGGATTGAGAGTGTTAAGGCACTAGTAGAATCTGGGAGAGAGAGGAGAGAGAGAGAGAGAGAGAGAGAGAGAGAGAGAGAGAGAGAGAGAGAGAGAGAGAGAGAGAGAGAGAGAGAATGTGTGTGTGTGTGTGTGAGAGAGAGAGAGAGAGAGAGAGAGAGAGAGAGAGAGAGAGAGAGAGAGGATTAAGCGTGTGTATAGCAGGGAGGGAGGGAGAGAGGAAGTAAGAGAAGCATTGAAGGGGAAGGTGAGAGGGATTGATAGAGTGTGTTTGCGATAGTGAAAGAATGTGAGAGGAGGGAGGTAGAGAAACCTTGAGTGGGAAGGAGAGAGGGATAGAAGAATGTGGGCAGGGCAGGTAAACTATGAGAGGGAGAAAGGGTGAAGAGAATGTCTACTGGTAGTTTGGCAGAATGAGGGGAAGAAATGGGAGTGAGAAGGAGGGATTAGGGAGAGAATTGGAGTGTGGAGGAGGTGAGAGAATTTGAGAGGGAAGGAGATACGACTGAGGGACCGAGTGGGAACACGCTTGATATGAGTGAGAGGGGGTTGGTGAAGGGAAGAGGAGTGTGAGAGGGAGGGTAGAATGAAAGTGAGAATGGGAGAATGTGGAAGGCATGGGATTAAAATTGTGTGAAGGTAGAGAAATGATAAAATGTGTGAAGAGAGAAAGGATGGGACAGGGAGAAATACAAAGACAACACAATGTGATACAAGGAACAACAAACAATAACTAACAGCAATACATATACAAACAACACAACTGTCTGACCTTTGGAGAGAACAAGGAGGGAAGAATTTTGATACCAGGAAGGGAGGGCGTGAGAAAGTAGAAAATCGATAAACCTGGGGAAGAATTAAAGAAAGGGTAGAAAGAA
>JAWQEG010005502.1:0-36649 GCA_033782935.1 Petrolisthes cinctipes | reverse complement strand
GTCTCTTTTCCCTCAGTTCCATCTCTCTTTCCTTGTCTCTCTTTGTATCTGTCTCCCTCCCCATACATACACCCATTCCTAACCCATCTCTCATTCTGCCTGACCTTGTATCTCCTTCCATCTCTATTCTATCTCTCCTTTCCTCCCTATGTATATATCTCCTTCTCCAATCTATCCCTCCTTCACTTTAACCATCACCTGTCTCAACCTTTCTAAAAAAAACCTCTTCTATCTCAATCTCACTAAGTCGACCCCCTGAATTCTCTCCCTCTCTCATTGTCTCACACACACACTCACACTCTCTCTCTCTCTCTCTCTCTCTCTCTCTCTCTCTCTCTCTCTCTCTCTCTCTCTCTCTCTCTCTCTCTCTCTCTCTGCCTTAATTCATCACCTCCTCTCTTCTCCTACCAACTAATATATTCCTTCCACCCTTTACTTTCCTTCATCTCACCTTCCTTGCCTTTTGCTCCCACACTTCTCAACCTCACCCTCTCCTATTCTTTTTAACTAATTGTCTCGTTTCTTCCTTCCTCCTTGCTTGCCTCCTCCCATGCAGTGTGACCTGTGATAATACAAACACAGGATATATATATTATAACACCCAACCAACTCCCTCACTCTCCCTCCTCCCTTCTCAATGCGTGTGTATCATCTTCAAATATGTGCTACCAGATACGGTTTAATTAATAAGAACCATATTACCTGTATCTATGTTATATCTTATTGTACGTACCTACCGTCAGTTCAGAAGTTAATTAATTAGGTGGGTATTAATACATACACACACCTTTGGTACACATTGGAGTGCCTTGATTCCTCCAAAGTATGCCAGGAAACAACAGGACCAGACGAACAAAAATAATTAATGGTTCTGTTGCTTGGTCATATTTGAGGAATCAGTTTACTCCAGAATTAGTACCTCCAACAACACACTAAGTACTTCATACACACACACACACACACACAGAAACACTAGAGTATCACATTGTTTGGGTTTGCAAAGGTTATCGTTCAGTCGAGTGATGTGTACAATATATTTAGCCTATTAGGATCGTTTATATGCTGATGCACACACACACACACACACACACACACACAACACATAATTCCCGGTATGTAACACACACACACACATCATTCCCGGTAATGTAACACACACACACATCATTCTTTTCCCGGTAATGCAACACACCCACACACAAACACACACACACACAACACACACACACACACAAATACACACACACACACACACACACACATCATTCCTATCCTGGTAATATAACAAGTAGGTGATTTTTTATATGACATCAGAAAGATATAGTTTTATTTATATACACTGCATGGGTCCCTCTCTCCTCCTCCTCCACCCCTCACCACCACCACCACCACCACTTACAACTGATTAGCTTGATAAAAAAAACAAAACAATACTCTTGAACAGTGGAGGGGAGACATGTGATTGTAGTGAATGGACTGTAACGTTATCAATCGAGTCCTCCAAGTCATACCGAGAAACAGATAGTGTATAATTATAGAAGTAAGGTATCTGTTTTATGGATGTTATTGGTTAGTGGAATCTTACTGTAATTCTTCCTATCTCTCTCTCTCTCTCTCTCTCTCTCTCTCTCTCTCTCTCTCTCTCTCTCTCTCTCTCTCTCTCTCTCTCTCACTCTCTCTCTCTCTCTCTCTCTCTTTTTTTATACACGATCACAGGGTTTTTAATTAAGGGGGTGCAGGAGTAGGGAACAGGCTTGGGGGGTGCGGTAGTAGAGGGACAGGCTTGGGGGGGGGGGGTGCAGGAGTAGGAGTACAGGCTTGGGGGGGGGGAGGGGTTGGGGGGTGCAGGAGTAGGGGGACGGACATGCTTTCTACCAAACCCCAACAAGCCTGCATGCCCCCTAGCTATTCACCGCACCCCCCCCCCCAAGCCTGTCCCCTACACCCGCACCCCCCAAAACCAACCAACCAACCAACCAATGTTCCGTGTACGTATTCCTGAGTCTGACTGTACATACATACATACATACAATAATTCTTGGCAAACCTGGGAATGTCAAAAAAAAAAAAAAAAAAAACCCGTATAGTAAAATTTTATGAATGGAGTAAACATGAGAGAATGTCTGAATGAAATTGTGGTGTGGTGAGGTTGTATGAATGAATGAATGAAAAGAATGTATGAATGAATGAGTGAATGAAACTCCAGCGAGATAATTTATGAATGAAACTACTGAGAGAATGTATGAATGAATGAAAAGAATGAATGAATGAAAAGAATCTATGAATGAATGAATGAAAAGAATGTATGAATGAATGAAACTCCAGCTGAGAAAATGTATGTATGAATGAATGAATGAATGAAAAGAATCTATGAATGAATGAAAAGAATGTATGAATGAATGAATGAAAAGAATGTATGAATGAATGAAACTCCCACTGAGAGAATGTATGAATGAATGAATGAATGAATGAAACTCCCACTGAGAGAATGTATGAATGAATGAATGAATGAAATGTATGAATGTGGAGGTAAGGTGTGTCTCGTGTGCGTGTGTGTGTGCAGGTGGTGGGTGTTTCAAGGTCTCTCTCTCTCTCTCTCTCTCTCTCTCTCTCTCTCTCTCTCTCTCTCTCTCTCTGCGCGCGTATGTGTATGTGTGTGTGTGTGTGTGTGAACAAAAAAATTCATCACTATAACCTATAGCCTACGTATTTCTGAATCAGTAATGTAAGGATAATATTATTTTAACCAAAATTAATAATAATAATAACAATAATAACAATAATAATAATACAATAACAATAATAACAATAATAATAATAATAATAAAACATCAACTCTACGGAAATAATCAATCCCAAATTCAACTCATCTTCTTCTTACAAAATACAATAACATAAATATAATAATTATACTCATTTCTGGCCTTCAATTTTTTTTTTTTTTTTTTTTTTTTTTTGGCCTGCATTCACCAAAGAGTTAAAATTAATCAGACAACAACAACAACAACCACTTCTTCTTCTTCTTCTTCTTCTTGGGGGGGAGGGGGGTTTATCTTGTTTATCATTTGTGTATCACTTGTTGAGAGTCACACACACACACACACACACACACACACACACGGCACCTTTGGAAAAAAAAAATAATAATAATAATAAAAAAAAAAACTATCATACCAACAACTGACAAACAACAAACAAATATATAGCTTTTTTTTTTTTTTTTTTTTTAGTGAATTTAACGAATAGGTAAATATTGGTGAAGATTTTAATATCCTAATTAACCTTCTATTTCAAAGGTACAAATAAATTATTATAATAAATATTTACACAATTAAATTATTATATTACTTAAAGGGGGTGCGGAAGTAGGGGACAGGCTTGGGGGGGGGGGTGCGGGGATAGGGGGACAGGCTTGGGGGGGGTGCGGGAGTAGGGGGACAGGCTTGGGGGGGGGGGGTGCGGGAGAAGGGGACAGGCTTGGGGGTGCGGGAATAGGGGGACAGGCTTGGGGGGGTGCGGGAATAGGGGGCGACAGGCTTGGGGGGGTAGAAAGCCTGCATGTCCCCTATTCCCGCACCCCCCTAACCCCCCCACCCCAGCCGGTCAACTACTCCCGCACCCCGTAAAAACCCCCTACTCCAGCACCCCCCGAAACCCCCTAACCCTCCCCTAGCCTGTCCCCCTACTCCCGCACCCCCCAAAAAAAACCCTAACCCCCGAAGTCTGTCCCCCTATTCCCGCACCCCCCCTAAAACCCCCCCAAGCCTGTCCCTTAGTCCCACACCCCCCTAACCCATCCCAAGCCTGTCCCCCTTAGTCCCACACCCCCCTAACCCATCCCAAGCCTGTCCCCCTATTCCAGCACCCCCTAAAACCCCCCCTAGCCTGTCCCTCCATTCCTACAACCCCTTAAGCACAGTTAAAATTATCCAAAAAACTTAAATAAACGCTTAAATCAACCCATGTCACTTCTTTAATTGATCTCTCGAAGCTCAAAGGGACCCGGGTGTGTTTTGGCCCCCGTTGAAAAGTAAATAAATAAACAAAACACTTATACAGCATCCCCTCACACTGCTTATTAAAACACTCCACCTTTTTCTCAGCACAGCAACAAAACCGGATTGATGGGTAGGTAGGTATCTTTGTGTGTGTGTGTGTGTAGGAGGGTGTGTGTGTGTGTGAGTGTGTGTGTGGGTGGCTGTGTAGGAGTGTGTGTGTGGGAGGGTGGCTGTGTAGGAGGGTGTGTGTGTGTGTGTGTGTGGGTGGGTGTGTGTGTGTGTAGGAGGGTGACCGTGTGTGTGTAGGAGGGTGGCTGTGTGTGTGTGTGTGTGTAGGAGTGTGGCTGTGTGTGTGTGTGTGGGAGGGTGACCGTGTGTGTGTGTAGGAGTGTGTGTGTGTGTGTGTAGGAGGGTGGCTGTGTGTGTGTGTGTGTGTGTGTGTTCGTGCGAGGGTGGCTGTGTGTGTGTGTGTGTGTGTGCGAGGCTGTGTGTGTGTGTGTGTGTGTGTGTGTGTGAACTTGACCCTCAGAGTTGCTCTTGGGTTTATGGGAAGGAAGGTGACCAACTCATCACCTGTGTGTGTGTGTGTGTGTGTGTGTGTCAGCCATGTATGTATACCTTCCTGGCTGAATATACTGACCACCAATGCTGACAGACAACCTGACACAACCAACCAAACCTCACAACCCTTTGTTTAAATACTCATAGCAAGGTGTTCAGGACGAGGTCGTTTTTATCTGACTTGGCAAAACTGCAAATCGCTGCATGTATTTATGTACAATAACAACTTAGAGCAATGACATAATACAAAGATAAGCACTGAAGAGAGAGAGAGAGAGAGAGAGAGAGAGAGAGAGAGAGAGGAGAGAGAGAGAGAGAGAGAGAGAGAGAGAGAGAGAGACACACACACATGACAATAAATACAAGTAAATGAGGAACTGGACGGAAAACGAATTAGATACTCACACACACACACATAACCAGTCTCACAAACACAGACATATACACATATAACCAGTCACACACACACACACACATAACCAATTACCCTCCCACACACACACACAGACACATAACCAGTCACACACACACACACACACACACATATAACCAGTCACACACACACACACACATAACCAATCACCCTCCCACACACACACACAGACACATAACCAGTCACACACACACACACACACACACATATAACCAGTCACACACACACACACACACATAACCAATCACCCTCCCACACACACACACACACACACACACACACACACACACACACATAACCAATCACACACACACATACACACACACACACAGCAGTAATATACCACTATTATTCAGAAGTTAAGGTAATAATAAGATGCTAAGTCAGTGAGGAAAATGGAGGTAGGTATAGGAGTAAGTAGTAAGCATACAGCATTTAACACATTAAACTCTTACATGACGTTTATCCACCTGTGATGTAGTCAGAAAATAGGAGGTAAACGAGTCCTTCAGAATATTTACCACGAAACAATCTATTATAAACACCATCTATCTATCTATCTATCTATGGGGAAGGGAGAGTGTTTCGTGGCACATAGTCAGGAAGGAGGAAGTAGAAGTCTGGTACCACAGCATACATACACGAACACACAGCTAGTGTCCCATACTAGTAAAAAATTAGTTAGTTCGTGGTGTGTATTGTTATGATAGATACTGTTTTGTTTTGATATTGTCTCTTTATAGAACGTTATACTGTTATTATTATTATTATTATTATTATTTTCTACTTTTTATTATTATTATTATTATTATTATATTATTATTTATTATTATCAATTTATTATTATTATTATCATTATTATTGTTATTGTTATTATCATTTTCAACATATTATTGTTGTTATTATTATTATTATTATTATTATTATTATCATCATTATTATTATTATCATTATCATTATTGTTATTATCATTTCAACTTAGTATAATTATTATTATTATTATTATTATTGTTATTATCATTATTATTTTTACTATTTACATTATTATTGATATTATCATTATTTTATTATTATTTTTACTATTTACAATTATTATCATTATTATCATCCAACACATAGACCTTGATAAGATCCATTACATTCATTCATCTGTAAAAAGTTATAATCCCGTCCAGTGTTTAGCTACAAGTTTATAATGAAGGAATGGCACCCTTGTAGTGGCACCCTTGTAGTGGCACCTTTGTATCGTGACTACTCTCTCTCTACATTACATAATATTTGACTCTATTTTATTTATTTTTCTCTTTATTATTCCATTCTGTCAATTCTGTTTTATTTTTATTATACATGTGTTTATTATTTTCACAGCAACGATTATGATTCCCAGACTGACCCCTTGAACAGGTAAGAAGAATCCCGCGTCGTGATTGGCCAATTGCTTTTATAACCTGGCGTGTCATTGGCCGGCCATGGGTGCTTTTGTTTGCGTTATCTTTTCTCATTGGCTAAAGCTTTATCATTGGCTAAAGCTTTATCATTGGCCAAAGCTTTATTACCTGGCTTCTTGTTAGCCGAAAGCTTCGTTATCTCATCATCATTTTGGTGGTAATGACATGTACAGCTTGGATGGAAAGTTACATAATTTTATAGTCAATAATAATAATAATAATAATAATAAAACAACTTTGTTTTATATAGTTTAGGCTGCTGGTCACTGGGTTTATTTGGTTTGATTCACGTATAGCCGAGTAACTAATGAATTAAACACCAGCTTATAATAAATTGTCTACTATTGTTTTCCATCCAGCTTTTTCCGCCTCGTTTATATATTTACTCAAAGTCTTGTTAAGGACAATGTCATGTGTGTCATCTCGTGTACGAATTGGTCTTAAATTTTGAACTACATACATTCGCTTTTTCTTTAGGAGTAGCAGCAGTCAATTTTTTTATTTATTATTATGTTTATTATTATTAATCGCGCACCTTATAATATTCGTTATCTTCGGGCACTCCTTCCAGCATATATATATATATATAAAAAAAAACAATGCAACAGTTGCTTGCCGCTGAGCCATGCAGGAACCACCTCGCTATCACGCTTGCTTTCTCGACTTCCTTGGTCAGAACGAGCTTTGCTTTGACGACAGTAATTGGCGGACACCACACAGCAGCAGCAGCAGCAGCAGCAGCAGGCAGTCAGCATCCGGGATTAAAAAGGTTGAACACTCTCAGGCTGTCTCATGGGGAACAGTGTTAGTGTCTGTGATAGTTAGTTGATGGTATAGTTATTCAATACCTATTATTTTGGACTTTTAGGCTCGGAGTTTTAATAAAAATTGTTAGGGTCCTTACTGACTGGAGAGCTTTATGAATTCTCCAAACTACTCCGGGCAACAGATTCCATATTAGAAATACTGAAGGGTTCTGTGGCCTGGATTATTTTGGAGCATTCATAGAGTTCCAGTAAGGAAGGACCCTAACATTTTTTTTTAAACTACGGGCCTAAGTTTTTTAAGATTATCCGTGTTGTTGTTGTTGTTGTTGTTGTTGTTGTTGCCTCAATGACAATACAGCCTGAGTGTGTCAATACAGCTGGTTTCACACTATCACGTCTTTCTTTGAGCTCCAGTGTGTGTGTGTGTGTGTGTGTGTGAGAGAGAGAGAGAGAGAGAGAGAGAGAGAGAGAGAGAGGAGAGAGAGAGAGAGAGAGAGAGAGAGAGAGTTACATAGAAACACAGACCACAACAGACCTTACGGTCCACACGAGGTGACCTGATTGAGGGTTACTGGTAGAGAGAGAGAGAAAGAGAGAGAGAGAGAGAGAGAAAGAGACAAACAAACAGACAAAGAAAGACAGACAGAGAGAGACAGAGACAGAGAGAGAGAGACAAACGGAGAACGAAGGCATAAAGTGTGCTTGTGTGATACCACCATTCACTACATTGCTTTTGCTTGTGGCTACCGAGAGTCACACATAAAAAAAACCTAACTTGAGAGAGAAGAAAATAATAATAACAATAATAATAATAATAATTGCTTCTCTCTCATGTGAATGGTAAAATATTCGTGATCTCATTAATTTTAAGGGATGATGATGATGATGGTGGTAAAGGTGGAAGTGTACAGAGTTGGTAAATCTGGGAGCAACCGATTCCTCCAAACTATTCCAAGCAACAGAACAAACACCATTAATTTGTGTTGATATGGTGCTGTTGTTTCCTGGGCATACTTTGGAGGAATCAGGCACTCCAATGTACCAAAACTGTATTATTTAATTACCCAATAAATTAATGAATTATTGATATTATTATTATTGAGTGATATCTATAATTATATACATATACGTATTAGGATAAACATTTATATATATATATATAATACTATAATAGTGAATAATTAATCTATTTTATTTATATACCGCTTTTGCTTTCATTAATTAAACCACCAAACTTATTTATATTATTACACTGCAGCAATCTAGTCTTGTCATTTCATCGTATAAGTGAGAGAGAATATATCAACTTTCTCTCATTCATTATTTTTTCTTTCCAGATTCATATATTTATATTTATTTATTCCTGTGTATACAACTGTGACATGTTTTATTAATTAAGTTACTATTATTATTATAGGTGATGATTTTTATGTAAGAGAGAGAGAGAGAGAGAGAGAGAGAGAGAGAGAGAGAGAGATAGTGATAGTGTAGAAAAAAGGGAGGGAGAAAGAGGAAAAGATAGATAGATAGACAGATGGATAAACAGAGAGAGAGAGAGAGAGAGAGAGAGAGAAAGAGAGAGAGAGAGATTGATATAAAGTGGTGTTTTAGTAGTAGTAGTAGTAGTAGTAGTAGTAGGAGTAGTAGTTTATAACGTTAGGTGATTAAGGGGGTGCGGGAATAGGGGGGTTAGGGGGGTGCGGGAGTAGGGGACAGGCTTGGGGTGGTTTTGGGGGGTGCGGCAGTAGGGGGACAGGCTTGGGGGGGGGGGGAATAGGGGACAGGCTTTCTACCCACCCCAAGCCTGTCCCCCTATTCCCGCACCCCCCAAACCCCCACCCCCAAGCCTGTCCCCCTACTCCGGCACCCCCTTAAGGGACCCTGTGTGTGATGTAGTCAGAATATTGGAGGTAAATGAGTCCTTCAAATATTGCCACGAACACACACACACACACACACACACACACACACACACACACACACACACACACACACACACACACACACACTCACACACACACAAAACACACACACACACACACAGATACACACACAGACACACACACACACACACCTATATGGAAGGAGCTTGTTTCGTGGCATAGTCAGGAGGAATCAGAAGCCTCCAATTCACATACATGACCATTACTACTATTACTACTACCACCACAACTACTACTACCACCACCACTACCAAACATACCACTAAAATCACTACCCCCACCCAAACTGCCACCACTACTACCACTATTACCAAACATATCACTACCATCACCACTACCACTACCAAAACTACCACTACTTCAACCACTACCACTACTACCACCACCTCAACCACTACCATTACTACTACTACCACTACCCAAAACTACCACTACCATCACTACCACTACCACTACTACCACCACCTCAACCACTACCACTACTACCACCACCTCAACCACTACCATTACTACTACTACCACTACCCAAAACTACTACTACCATCACTACCACTACCACTACTACCACCACCTCAACCACTACCATTACTACTACTACCACTACCCAAAACTACCACTACTACTACCACTACTACCACCACCTCAACCACTACCCTTACTACTACTACCACTACCATCACTACCCTACTTTACTGGCACTACCACTACTACCAACACCACAACTATTGCCAACACAAACATGGGTAACAATAGTGTATGTGTGTGTGTGTGTGTGTGTGTGTACGTGTGTGTGTGTGTTAGCTGGTAGGGGTGAGGGATTGTGTGTACATGTGTGTGTGTGTGTGTACAGTATGTTTTGTGTGCCTAAATAAGCATATGTGTGTGTAGGATGTGTGTGTGTCTGTATGCGTGTGTGTGTGTGTTTGTTTAAAGTGACGCAAGTAAGTGTGTGTGTGTGTGTGTGTGTGTGTATATATGTTTGTCTATGTGTGAGATTTAGAGTGAAGAAACGTGTGTGTGTGTGTGTGTGTGTGTGTGTGTGTAAGTGCGGGTGTAGGGGTCAGTGAATCCGTATGTCTGGCATCCCAACCAACACACACACACACACACACACACACACACACACACTGCTGCAGACATCCCCAGACTAAGATAAGACTAAAGATATTTCTGATTTGTGATAAGGGGATTGTAGAGAGAGAGAGAGAGAGAGAGAGAGAGAGAGAGAGAGAGAGAGAGAGAGAGAGAGAGAGAGACTTCCAATCCAAAATATGTTTATAAACGGTTTGCTTGTTAGTTATAATGGTTGTAGTAGTAGTAGTAGTAGTAGTAGTAGTTGTTGTTTATATAGTGGTAGTAATGGTAGAAGTAGTAGTTATAGTAGTAGTGGTAGTAGTAGTAGTTGTTGTTTATATAGTGGTAGTAATGGTAGAAGTAGTAGTTATAGTAGTAGTAGTAGTAGTAGTAGTTGTTGTTGTTTATATAGTGGTAGTAATGGTATAAGTAGTAGTTATAGTAGTAGTAGTAGTAGTAGTAGTAGTAGTTGTTGTTTATATAGTGGTAGTAATGGTAGAAGTAGTAGTTATAGTAGTAGTAGTAGTAGTAGTAGTTGTTGTTGTATATATAGTGGTAGTAATGGTATAAGTAGTAGTTATAGTAGTAGTAGTAGTAGTAGTTGTTGTTGTTTATATAGTGGTAGTAATGGTAGAAATGGTAGTTATATTAGTGGTATGAGTATTATAATAATTGTGGTAGTAGTAGTAGTAGTAGTAGTTGTTTATATAGTGGTAGTAATAGTAGAAATGGTAGTTATAGTAATGGTATGAGTGTATTATGCATGGTGATGTATTTTTAAGGTGGGTAATTCACTTTTGGTTACATTGGAGTGCCTTGATTCCTCCAAAGTGTAATGCCAGGAAACAACAGCACCAGATGAACACAAATAATGGTGTTGTTGTTGTTCTTCTGCTGCTTGGAATAGTTTGGAGGAATCAGTTACTCCAGATTTACCAACAGTTTTGATAATAATTTATATAGAAATGAGGCAGAGAGTGATAAATAATTAATCTTTGCTTGGATGAACAGACCAGGATTATTTGGGGGACTTTGAGGTGAATGAGTCCTTCAATGTGTGCCACTGTTTACACCATGCACCCGGAAACACACACACACGCACACACACACACACACACACACACTCTCTCTCTCTCTCTCTCTCTCTCTCTCTCTCTCCTCTCTCTCTCTCTCTCTCTCTCTCTCTCTCTCTCTCGTACTCGGTCACCCTGCCCACCCAGTACCTTCTCTCTCTCTCTCTCTCTCTCTCTCTCTCTCTCTCTCTCTCTCTCTCTCTCTCTCTCTCTCTCTCTCCATTTACACATTGGCATTATCGTACTAAAAAATGGTAAGCTACAACTTCGACTGACTCTCTGTCTATCTGCCTGTCATAATTATCAAACCTGACAGATAAAAAAAAGATTGAGAGTCAAAATGTGTATCATACGACCTCGCTGATTAAATATTATACTTGACCCTAACCTGACTCATAGCTACACATTCAGTTATAATGAGTTAGTTAGTTAGTTAGTTAGTTAGTTAGTTACCTTAGACAAAAATTATAATCACCTCAATGTTAACTTAATTTTACCAACAATCGATTCTTTTTTTATTATATCAATTTTTATTATTATACCAATCGTTTCTTTCCTTACTCCTTAAAGAAACAAGCACCCCCTATCTAATCCAACCAATCACCCAATCAATTTTTAAGGGACCCTGTGTGTGATGTAGTCAGATAAATGGAGGTAAATGAGTCCTTCAAATATTGCCACGAAACACACATACACACACACACACACACACCTATATGGAAGGAGCTTGTACACAATCACAGGGTCCTTAATTAAACAACCAATCAATACCAATCTTATACAGCAAGTCTCCCAGGACAATCACTCATTCAATCACCCAATCAATTATTAACCAACCAACCAACCAAGCAACCAACCAACCACCCAATCAATTATTAACCACCCAACTAACCAATCAACCAACCACCCAACCAACCAACCACTCAATCAATTATTAACCACCCAACTAACCAATCAACCAACCACCCAACCAACTACCCAAACAACCAACCAACCAACCACTCAATCAATTATTAACCACCCAACTAACCAATCAACCAACCAACCACCCAACCAACCACCCAAACAACCAACCAACCAACCACCCAATCAATTATTAACCAACCAACCAACCACCCAACCACCCAAACAACCAACCAACCACTCAATCAATTATTAACCAACCAACCAACCAACCAACCAACCAAGCCTTTTATTTTCTTCTCCATCTCACCTACAGAGCCAAAGAGATAGCCCGTCTCAACATAATGGACAAGATTCTGATAGCATTGGGTCCACCTTTTGGAGAGAAGTTACCCAAAGCACCGACCAATGACACTTTAGCCACGGTACCCACACCTATACAGATCAATGCTCTGCCGTGTCCCTACAAGTATAAGGTGTGTGGTGTTATTTTGTTATTAGTAGGACAGCTAGTATTATTTTTGTTGTTAATTGTTGTGGTTATTATTATTAGTTATTATTATTTGTTGTTGTTGTTGTTGTTGATGTTCTCCCTGTACGCTCTGGTGGTCGCAGTGAACAAAACAACAACACAAATTAAAGTAAAGGAGGGTTATAGTTATAGTTGTTGTTATAGTTGTAGTTGTTGTTGTTATAGGTCTCACTTCACGGGAATCAGTATCCAAGTATAAATAGTCTCCCTTCATTTAAGCTGGTTTTCTCTGGGTGGTAAGGACGGTGTGAGAGAAAACGTATGTAGACGAATAGGACTGACTAACTCATAGATTAAATCCATTCATTTATGTAAAAACTACTACAATTATCGTGGCCTTTAGCGGTGATGAAGGTGTTGGTATTTATTGAATGAATTACCGTTTTGTAGCAGTGTTGTCAGATCCGGCTAGGTCCCAGTATTTTGCCCCGGTCATTTCCTATACTTTACCACGGTTATTTCCACGTAGTTTGCCCAGGTTAGGTCCCGGTAGTTTGCCCAGGTTAATTAAGTCCCGGTAGTCTGATGCGGTCTAGGTTAGGTTAGGTTTAGGTTAGGTTAGGTTAGGTGTCTGGTAGTGTGACTTGTGTTGGTGTAGTGATAAAAAATGGGGAAGAGAGAGATTTTGGAGATAATTATAGATTTAATTAATGTCCCGTTGTCCCCTTTTCCTCCATGACAGAGATGCTCCTCCCAAACCTATTTCCCTTCGTGTGAGGTGCCACGCAACACCGACCCTGAGATCTGGCCACAGCGGTTCAATCTCTTCTTCAACCTGTCTCGTGAATTCAACTACAAAGTGGACGTGATGGCAGCCACACTACGCCTCTACAAGAATGATTCCCTGCCCCTCGAGGTGCCCAAGAATCTATTCATCAATGCCTACATCTACAACAAAAGCCTCACTCGTAAAAGACGTGAGTTGATGGAGTATAGTAGTATTTTTGTTATCCTTTTATAAATATATATATATAATTAGGACCTGCCCTCCTAAATTAAAGAACGTATCTGTTACTACTTATAATTGTTATATGTCTCTTGTTTATGGATCAAACACAAATCATCTGGCCTTATAAGTATTTGATAATATTGTTTTGGCCAGGGAAGTATAAAAGGAGTTAGTTACTAGAACAGATAAACAATGATAATAGTGAATGAATGAATGAATGACCAACACTTCACACACACACAGGTGATGGTGAATGAATGAATGAATTACTCTCCTCACCCACACTTCACACACAAACAATGATAATGGTGAATGAATGAATGAATGACCAACACACTTCACACACACACACAGGTAATGGTGAATGAATGAATGAATTACTCTCCTCACCCACACTTCACACACACACACACACAGGTAATGGTGAATGAATGAATGAATTACTCTCCTCACCCACACTTCACACACACACACACACAGGTAATGGTGAATGAATGAATGAATGAATGAATTACTCTCCTCACACACACTTCACACACACACACACACACAGGTAATGGTGAATGAATGAATGAATTACTCTCCTCACACACACTTCACACACACACACACACACACACACACACAATGATAATGAATGAATGAATGAATTACTCTTCCTCACCGTCATACCACTAACACACACACACCCATATACACAGACCGTACAAGGCTGGTAACTGGAACCAAGATACTCAGTGACTACATTGGTTGGGTGACACTGTCGGTGGAGCCAATGGTGAGACGGTGGAGGAGGAGACGTAGCAACCACGGTCTCCTCATCACTGTGATTGACGTGGATGACATTCCCTGGGATGCACCGAGAATTTTCGTCACCATGGACTGCACTTCCGGTAATAACAGTGGGTATTAACCTCGTCGCTTATGCTGTTGTGTTGTTATTATTATTATTGTCTGTTGTTGCCTGCTTGCTGATTGTTGTATGTATGTATGTATGTGTGTGTGTGTGTGTCAGTTTTAATAACGCCTTTTCACGGCTGACAGATGGCGTAAGATTTTTTATTATTATTATTATTATTATTATTATTATTTTTTTTTTTTTTTTTTTTTTTTTTTTTTTAGAAATTTTGGGTTGTATTGTTAAAGTTCTTGATGGAGGAGTGAGGTTTTCGTTGATCATTTCGTGTTGTAAAACGATACGAATTGAGCGGCGAAGATCCTATTCCTCAAAAGAAGTAGTTTAATAATACTATACAGTCACGAGCACTAATAAGTATACAGGTTTGGTTGAAGCTTTGAACAGTCCAATTCACCACCGAACTATAATTCCAGTGGAGATGTTATTATGCATTTATTTACTGTCTCTAGGTATATACAGGTTTGGTTGAAGCTATGAACAGTCCAATTCACCACCGAACTATAATTCCAGTGGAGATGTTATTGTGCATTTATTTACTGCATGTCTCTAGGTATTCGAAGCACACCTGGATACTTATATTAGTGCTCCACAATCCCTATAGCTCATTTGAGTCGAAGCCCTAGATCTGAAGCAGGCGGTTTCTGGACGACAGCCCACCCAAACCACCACGAGGACACTACACATATCTCGAACCAATGAAGGCTTTGGGTGGGCTGTCGTCCAGAAAGAGCCTGCATGCTTCAGATCTCTTGCTTCGACTCAAATGGGCTATATTGGGTTTGATTGTAGTTGAGTGATAGATGGTGTTTATGGACATATAAGTCATTGCTGCACTCTCTAGTCAATTATTATTCCTAAAAGTATGAACCAATATATTATTAGTAATGTTATATTGTCTGTCGTGAGGAAATGGCTGAATTGGCAGATGTGTTTATGCTTGTAGATGCATATTACTGAATTGGCAGATGTGTCTATGCTTGTAGATGCATATTACTGAATTGGCAGATGTGTCTATGCTTGTAGATGCATATTACTGAATTGGCAGATGTGTCTATGCTTGTAGATGCATATTACTGAATTGGCAGATGTGTTTATGCTTGTAGATGCATATTACTGAATTGGCAGATGTGTCTATGCTTGTAGATGCATATTACTGAATTGGCAGATGTGTTTATGCTTGTAGATGCATATTACTGAATTGGCAGATGTGTCTATGCTTGCAGACGCATATTGCAAGTGCACGTCACGTCACAAGAGCGTCACAAAAAGCTTAAAACCCAAACCAATACACATACCATTCTAACAAGTATATAAATGATATCTTTAGGTGAAATCCTACATAATATTCCAAGGGTAATACAATATTGATTTACCGTAGGCCAGCGTTTCTTAATTAAGGACCCTGTGATCGTGTATGAAAATTGGAGGCTTCTGATTCCACCTGACCATGCCACGAAACAAGCTTCTTCCATATTGTTGGTGGTGTTTCGTGGCAGTATTTGAAGGACTCATTTATCTCCAATTTTCTGACTACATCACACACAGGGTCCCTTATTAATTAAACCTTTTACGACCTCAGCACCACCTTTACTCAGACCTATAGAGGCAGTCCAACCCACCCTATATGTACCAGTGACTAACATACAGTCGTGGTCAATAATAATCATCCACATATGGGTAACTTTAACAATTTACTGTCTAATGTTTTCATGTTCACATATAATGTTATTATTTTAAGTAGTGTGTAGCTGTTTGTATTAAATTAAACGATGGTAGTTAACCTATTTATTGGAAAGTTTATCAGCTAAGGAACAGAGAGAAGCTGTCAAAATCTTACGTGAGTTACCCCTATATGGATGATTATTTTTGACCACGACTGTATATTCTAGTGTCATTTTTACCCTCACATATACAACCTTTAATTCCCAGCATCCCAGGTTAATTTTTAAGGGGTTGCGGGAGTAGGGGACAGGCAGGGGGGGGGGGTGTGGTTTGGGGGGTGCTCGTGAATAGTGGGACAGGCTTGGGGTGGGTAGAAAGCCTGTCCTCTATTCCCGCACCCCCCTAACCCCCCCTCCCCCCAGCCTGTCCCCTACTCCCGCACCCCCTCAAAAAAACCCAAGCCTGTCCTCCTACTCCCGCACCCCCCTAAACCCCCCCAAGCCTGTCCCCCTACTCCCGCACCCCCCTAACCCCCTCCAAGCCTGTCCCCCTACTCCCGCACCCCCCTAAAACCCCCCCATGCCTGTCCCCCTCTTTCCGCACCCCCTTAATAACACCCCCCATAGTCTTTTCCTACCCTATAAAAACTGACTCTTTATTTTTCTAACTGAGGGAAAATGTCCTAAGTTGATAAATGTGGCATAAGTTTCTATATTATCAACTGTGTACATATTGCTATCAGTGTCAGTAAATATCACCATGGCTGTCATTTGCTTTTTTATACTCACACACACACACACACACACACACACACACACACACACACACACACACACACATGCATGTATTATTATTATTATTATTATTATTATTATTAACACTCCGGAAACAGGTTGGTATCTATACTGTTACACTATAATTACCATCATTATATAATTATAATACTATATATATAATGTCACCTTCATAATTATAAGCCACTGAATTATGAGAACTGGTCAATGACTCTGGTGGTCAATGGTGCAAATATTACTGTATTGTTGAAATGATGCAATATTTTGCAATCTAAGTGTTATTATTCCAAACTAATTATTTAGGAAACTGTTGTTTATACGTTCGTTTGTAGGACAAATAGTACAAAACTAGACAACGACTGTTTAAAGGATGATATTTTATTCAGGTTTGCTGCCACTGCCTTTCGAAGTACAAACAGAGGAGGAAGGTCAACGATACCCAGCCCTTAACGTACGTCTGGGAAGCCCTGATGATGAACCAGGAGCCACTCTCTCCACCAGCCCAGCTCCAGACTACAACACCACCGTCGAGAACTCCACCCTGATGCAGTCTGATGAACCAGACATCTATGACTATGACGACACCATTGGCGTCAGTGAACAGAGCCTTATGAGTACCCAAGATCCACTCATAGAAGACTACTCATCCCAGGACTCCCAACCAGAGGAGGAGGAGGAGGATGAGGAGGCACAGATTGACATCCCAGAAACACCAGAGAGTCACTTGCTATATCACGCCAACGAGGGTCAACACTCACCAGGCGAAGGAGGGCGAGGGCATGACATTAGTGAAGGTGACCCAGTATTTGTTGGTCTTACTAATCACCGTCACCGTCACCACAGTCGTCCTGGTGGTGTTGAAACACAGACAGATCATCAGTCAACACACCGCTCTCCTCTACCCCCTGTTCCACATCCTACTTCACCTTACACATCCAGGGCAGATAGAGAGGACCATGTGGTGGATGATACCCAGCCAGACACAGCACATATTCATGGTCACACACCTCTACCCTTACCACCTGCACCCACCACCACTACCACCACTACCCACTTCCCCGTCTTGCCACCTTCCCTGAGAACGGTAGACCAACCCATGACAGACGAGGAATTAATCAGTGCTTCACAACAACTACGGTTTATGGAACAAGTAGGTGTGGATAGAGCCACGTTTGAGCCGAATAGAACCCCAGGCAACGAGACGGAACAGAGAATGTTACGAAGGCCAAGTGTTGAGGAGAGGAGACCAATTACAGAGAGGGGAGAGCAAGGAAGGAAGAGTCGGAGGGAGAGGCAACGAGGACTCAAGGATCGTAGACTCCCAAGACGGTTCAGAGGAATGTATCACCAACGTCGGGGTTAGTGTGAGTATGTAACCCTTTCCTTCCTTCCCACTATATATACCACACCCAACCCAACCCCACCACAACACATCATACAACACAACACCACATACCAGCCCCCTCCACACCACACCATCCCCTACCCCTCCACACCACACCACACCATCCCCCAACACACCACACCACACCATCCCCCAACACACCACACCACATACCAGCCCCCTACACAACACACCATCCCCTACCCCTCCACACCACACCACACCATCCCCCAACACACCACACCACACCATCTCCCAACACACCACACCACACTACACCACACCATATCCTCACCCCATAACATCCCACTCTGCCACATATACTCCCAATTTCTCCTTCCAACCAACCAACCATCACCTTCCCACCAAACTCTCAGGAAATTAATTACCTGCTGGTCCTGTCCCACCTTCACCCACTACACCCCACCCACCCCAACCCACCAAGTCTGAATCCCACTGTATATAATCTCCCATCTGTCTAGTTCCTCAACTGTGTTAATTTATGAGACTGAAAGATTGTGAGAATATATGTATGTGTGCTGTAGTGAGAGGTATCGTAGTAGTTAGTATACTGTATGTTAACCTTATAAAATGGATGTTTCTATATGTGTATTTGTGTGTGTGTATGATTGGCACAATGCTATGTATCCCGGCCTCTTAATAATTGTAGTTTGTATGTGTATAGGCTGTCACACGAGAAACGAAATTGGAAATAATATGGACATAATTTTTTCATGGACATTTCTCTAAACCACCTTGGAATGTTTCATAAAGATATATATATATACAGGTATATATATACATGTCTCAATTTACAACAGCACAACAATTTGCCAAACATTATTATTGTATACTACCATTATTATATACCTTCTTTTACCCACCAATATAACAAACAAACCAACAACCTTCCCACCGCCCCATCCCATCACAAAAAATATCTATGTTAAGTTATTTTATAGTATAATTTCGATTGCGTCAACACAGTGCAGCTCACCCGAGGATTTATTAATTACTTGCCTTTTATTAATAGCCGGTTGAGCTGAGCCTGACGTCTTTAAATATGGTATAATTTAGACGCGAGTGGACTAAGGAACACGGGTATTAGTCAGTCACAGCGAATACAATAGTACCTGTTATATCTCTTATTTTTTGCATATATGGGGTACCGATTTATAACTAGCTACCTTTACCTATACCTACTGTACCTCCACACACACACACACACACACACACACACAGCATTAAAATAGACACTGGTTACTCTCTCTTTACATACACACACACTCACACACACACACACACACACACCATTAAAATAGACACTGGTTACTCTCTCTCTCTCTCTCTACACACACACACACACACACACAGTATTAAAATAGACACTGGTTACTCTCTCTCTCTCTCTCTCTACACACACACACACACACACACACACAGCATTAAAATAGACACTGGTTACTCTCTCTCTCTACACACACACACACACACAGCATTAAAATAGACACTGGTTACTCTCTCTCTACACACACACACACACACACACACACAGACACACAGCATCAAAATAGACACTGATTACTCTCTCTCTCTCTACACACACACACACACACACACACACACAGCATTAAAATAGACACTGGTTACTCTCTCTCTCTCTCTCTCTCTACACACACACACACACACACACAGAGCATTAAAATAGACACTGGTTACTCTCTCTCTCTACACACACACACACACAGCATTAAAATAGACACTGGTTACTCTCTCTTTACACACACACACACACACAACATTAAAATAGACACTGGTTACTCTCTCTCTACACACACACACACACACACACACAGAGCATTAAAATAGACACTGGTTACTCTCTCTACACACACACACACACACACACACACAGCATTAAAATAGACACTGGTTACTCTCTCTTTACACACACACACACACACACACACAGACACACAACATTAAAATAGACACTGGTTACTCTCTCTCTCTCTCTACACACACACACACACACACACACACACACACACACACAGCATTAAAATAGACACTGGTTACTCTCTCTCTCTCTCTACACACACACACACACAGCATCAAAATAGACACTGGTTACTCTCTCTCTCTCTCTACACACACACACACACACACACACACACACACACAGCATTAAAATAGACACTGGTTACTCTCTCTCTCTCTACACACACACACACACACACAGACTGATGTTTATATTATGTCCTCTGTGTTAGGTTAACCAGGGATACTTACTCCAATCCCTCACTCATTTCTATTTTATTTTTTATCGTTTATGTTAATTGGGTTTCATGTCCAAGTGTATATTATAATTAATTAGTGTTCCAACCTGTCATATGAAAACAAAACAAAAACACACACACACCTCCTTTTAGAATAATTATTTCATGGTTTTTGTCCCTCGTTTGTGAGAAAAAAAACATATTCTTTATTTCATGGTCTTTGTCCCTCGTTAGTGAAAAAAACAAACGAGTCCTGAGGTTAAAACACAGTGGACTGAAATGACAAATATATAGTTAGTTAGTTAGTTAGTTAGTTGTAAGCTGATGATGATTGTGTGAGAGTGTAAAGGTGGTGTGTGGATACGTTGTTATTTTAATTAAAGAAAGCAAGAGAGATTGTTATTATTGCCTTTTTCTCTGTATGTATAGAAGTTTAAGTCAATGATTTAATTAATGCTGAACCCATTTCTTTACTCACCCAAGGAATACTACTACTAACAAACACACACACACACACACACACACACACAGAGTTACAGTATCTCACCAGGACACACACACACACACACACACACACACACACACAAAGAGTTACAGTATCTCACCAGGACACACACACACACACACACACAGAGTTACAGTATCTCACCAGGACACACACACACACACACACACACAGAGTGACAGTACCTCACCAGGACACACACATACACACACACACACACACACACACACACACAGAGTTACAATACCTCACCAGGACACACACACACACACACACACACACACAGTTACAGTACCTTGATAATTAATTTGCTGGTTTAATCTTGTAACTTGTATTTATTTTTTTGTTTTGTTTTTTCGACAAGTGTTACCAGATCAATCCCATTCACACACACACACACACACACGCACATATAGTTACAGTACCTGGATAATTAATTTGCTGGTTTAATCTTGTAATTTGTATTTGTTTTTGCAAGTGTTACCAGATCAATCCCATTCACACACACACACACACACACATACATACAACTCCAGTACCTGTGTAATATGATGCTACTAATATTAATTAATTTAGTTTATTTCTCATCACTTTGATAATAATGCTCGCTTTGTATTTACTAAACACATTCCAAGTTGCCTCTTTGCTTTCTATTATTATTATTATTATTATTATTATTATTATGTTTCCTTTATTTTGTTTTTATTTTATTTTTTTGTAATAAGGTATCTCTTACCTAGTACAAAATCTGTTTGTTTGTTTGTTTACATTAAGTTTTGTACAGTCGGTGGCAAAAGTCCTGTACACGTCACCACAGAGTTAATTAAATGAGGCAGGTGTTATTATTATTATTATTATTATTATTATTATTATTATTATTATTATTATTATCTGCCCCTGAATAGTGATGTAATAATTCTTAATGTTCTTGTTCTATAATTATTCTTTGTTATAATTTAATTAAAAAGTGGTGAGTAAGTGAGTGAGCGAGTGAGGTGACAGATCGAACTATTGCCACTGACAGTACACTCGTGATACATAATTTCTGACCAGAATGAATGTGATGAGCAGAAAAAAAGCTTCGAATCACCTGTTATATCTCCTTTCCCCACCCAACAGTACAACACCTATAGAGGCTGAGTATGTGTGATAAAAGCATCGAATCACCTGTTATAGTTCCTTTACCCACCCAGTACATACACCTATAGAGGCTGAGTATGTGTGATAAAAGCATCGAATCACCTGTTATAGCTCCTTTCCCCACCCACCCAGTAGTACATACACCAATAGAGGCTGAGTTGGAATGCAGGTGGTGAAATGAAAATGTGGTGGTGCCTGCCGTTCGTCTCTGGTCAGAAATTACCTATCACGAGTGTTAGGCTACTGTAGGTTTTCATCCCAAATAAGTATCTATCATGTCAATATTCTCCATTGTCATGTGTGTGTGGGTGTTTACATTTGTTTACATTAGACAACACAGTGGACTCACCAACCACCATATATTATTATTATGATGGAACACTACATACATACATACACACTATTAATAAAATACATACATACATACATACTAGTAATAAAATATACATATCCTACATACATACATACATTAGAATTTGTAACAGCTGTCAGGGCATAAGACAAATGACTCTGACTGTATAGATATTACAGTATAATAATCATGTTTTTTTTTTTTTTTTTTTTAGCTTTTAGTATTGTTAGTACAGTTTACTATTTCAAAACTTTATATTTGTTCATTTGTCTAATGTTCGTAGCGTAAGATAAAAAAACTTATTATAATTTGTAAAACTGTATATAGTAACACTATCATTGATTGTGCATATAGATTTATTTTATTTCAGTAAAGAATTTTTTAAGCCACAAAGAAGTTCTTTTTATTTATTTTTCTCTGCTACCTGCCTGGACTTGTACCTTATACAAAAGTTGACGTCACTGACTCTGAAAGTATTACACATTCTTATCTTGAATGTTGTCTCTGTAGGCTACTAACTCTTATACTATAGAAGATAACAAAAATAATTCCCCTCAGGAACAAACAGTCCCAACTCATCAGTGATACAGACACACCACCAACGAGTTCCTCAATCCCCCCACACCACTATATATATATATACCATTATTGCTTCTCACAGTAAGTGGAAGTGAAATATGTACAGTTGGACACATGAATGGGTGGTACAGCCCAGGTGAAAGATACTTGTCCCATCTGAGTAACCAGTGTCTATTATCAGGTACTTGCTTTTAATTACCATCCTCAATACTGACTTCTACCCCTGTAGCTGGTGTCTCCTATTTGGCACTAAGGAACTTGATATTGGGAGAAATTGACCATCTTTCACTTAGGCTGTACCAGTACCACCCATTCATGTGTCCAACTGTACACTCGTGATACATAATTTCTGACCAGATTGTGAGGAGTAGGAAGCTTGGAATGGCCTGGTATTGTTCATTTCCCCACCCAGTACACCTATAGAGGCTGAGTTCGAATGCAGGGTATGTGTGTGTGTGTGGTGCCTGCCGTTCGTCTCTGGTCAGAAATTACATATCACGAGTGTACTGTACTTTTTTCCATGGTCTTAGCTGTATGGTGGCCGGGTAGATGCTTTGATTTAAGGATGAGAGAATATCAATTTAGTTAGTTAAAGCTTGGAACACCCCGCTGGATGAGGGAGAAAGTGATATTCTAGATCTTGGGATTTTAAAGGACATCTATGGATAATTGGGTAATCTATGTCGAGAAATTAGGAGTCCTTAATTGCTTGATCTTTGGTATTTACACGATATTTTCATATAAACATTTAATTAATTAAGGTAAGTATCCCATGAGTACATTATTTTATCTATATAAACTAATATTATTATCCTGATGTAAAGTTTAATACATTGAGTCTTGGGATTTCTTGGAAATTTTTGGCAAGTAGTATAGGGAATTTCACTATAAATTTTCCACTTTCAAATTGGCAACTTTGATGGGGACCTGTTGACCAGTGTTGCCAGGTGCATGGAAATTTCTCTGTTTTAGTGAATTTTGAAGTCTACAAACAGGGAAATTTCTACCAGACGAAATACCAAAAAGGCCATCAATGTTCAAGAATAAACGGAATTATTGAGGTAAAAAAGGGAAATTCTAATGTTGAAGTTGAGGTAAAAAGGTAAATTCTAATGTTGAAGTTGAGGTAAAAATGGGAAATCCTGACGCTAAAGTTGAGGTAAAAAGGGAAATCCTGACGCTAAAGTTGAGGTAAAAAGGGAAATCCTGACGCTAAAGTTGAGGTAAAAATGGGAATCCTGACGTTAAAGTTGAGGTAAAAAGGGAAATCCTGACGTTAAAGTTGAGGGAAAAAGGGAAATTCTAATGTTGAAGTTGAGGTAAAAAGGAAAATTCTAATGTTGAAATTGAGGTAATAAGGGAAATCCTGATTCCTGACGTTAAAGTTGAGGTAAAAAGGAAAATTCTGATATCAATTAAAGCTGGGGAAATTTCGTGAAAAAAGCACAGACCGGTTGGCAACACTGAAATAAACCTGTTGGCAACACTGAATATACCTCTTGGCAACACTGAATATACAAGTTGGCAACACTGACGGCGGCCATATTTGTTTACATATAATTTGACAGAAGCCGTCATATTAATATTTTGTATATTATTATTTTTTTAGTCAGATAACCAGCCAAAAAAAAAAAAATAATGGACCTACTCACCTTAATAATTAATAACTCTACCCCATTAATTAATAATAATAAGGATAATGGGTAAATAAAGGAACAATCACCATTATTAATTAATTAAGAAGAAAAATAATGAAAAATGGGTAAGTTTTATTTATTTTTTTATAATTTTTTTTTTCTGTGGGTTGGTGACTATATTGGATAAATTTAGAGATGTATTTCATTCACTATATTGTATTTATTGAAAGAATTACCGGTAAATATTGACAGAATTACCGGTAAATATTGAAAGAATTACCGGTAACTTAAATATTAAAAGAATTAACGTTAAATATTGAAAGAATTACCGTTATTACTTATGGATTTTCTACCTTCATTACCCACTTATTTAAACCATTCTAAGACTATTTTCTACTACAGTATGGCATTTCTTCCACAAATGCCCCATTTCCGAGATAGGGCATATTCAATTGGGGCATTTTGAAATTAGCCTAACCTAACCTAACCTAGACCACAGCAGACTACCGGGACCTAACCTGGGCAAACTACCGGGAAATAACCGGTTTAAACTATCATAAAAAAGTGACTGGGGCTTGGAGGGGGTGCAGGAGTAGGGGGACAGGCTTGGGGGGGGAGGTTAGGGGTGTCTGGGAATAGGTTACAGGCTTTCTATCTACCCCAAGCCTGTCCCCCTATTCCTGCACCCCCCCAGTCCCCCCCCAAGCCTGTCCCCCTATTCCTGCACCCAGTCCCCCCCCAAGCCTGTCCCCTACTCCCGCACCCCCTTAATTGATAAGGATAATGAGTAAGTTATGAAGCAAGTTTATTTATTATTATTTTATTTTTGTTTATTTTTACACGAGCTTATAACGTTATAATTATGTGGGTTGGTCACTATATTATAATAAAGGAACCAAAACCATCATTAAATTTATTAACTTAGCAGCTGAGCTAAAGAACAAATTTTTATAATATATATATTAGTGTAGGAATGGATTGGCTGACACACAATGGGTCGATTCCACAGTCATTCCTAGTGGTTTGTAAGCACGCAAACGAAAGAATGTTAGACGTGTAAATGACTTATGAGTGAATTATTTAATGAATTTGGTGAGTAAACCATGCAGTGATCATCATTATCTAACTGTTGGATAGATTTTGTGAATGTGGATACTCAGCTTTTTGAAAATAGATTACAGGCTTTCAACCCCCCCCCCCCAAGCCTGTCCCCCTACTCCCGCACCCCCTTAACGCTGACTTATATAATATTTATTATTATAATGTTTTTTTATTTCAGTATGTTTAGTTTGGCACAGGACAATATAGCTCAGCCCAACCCAACCAAACCCAACCCAGCACATCAAAACCCAGCCCAGCCCAGCCCAGCCCATTACATCACAACCCAACCCAACCCAGCACATCAAAACCCAGCCCAGCCTAGCCCAGCCCATTACATCACAACCCAACCCAACCCAGCACATCAAAACCCAGCCCAGCCCAGCCCAGCCCAGCCCAGCCCATTACATCACAACCCAACCCAACCCAACCCAGCACATCAAAACCCAGCCCAGCCCAGCCCAGCCCAGCCCATTACATCACAACCCAACCCAACCCAGCACATCAAAACCCAGCCCAGCCCATTACATCACAACACAACCTGACACATCACATCACTGGTATGATTTAGAATTTTTGAGAAACAAGTGACTTTCAAATTTGGCCACAACAGAAGAGCTCTTTATTTTATTTATTTATTTATTGTTTTATTTATTACGGTATTACAGTATTATTATTATTATTTTTTTTATATCTCAACCTCGGGACTGTAGGGTGTCAATAGCCAGTGACTCTTGCGAGGCCCCAAGATTATTGAGTGTCGCACTAGATGAGACAGTGGAGCTTTGTGGTGGTGATGTTGTTGGTACCGTAGCTTCTCTTCTGTCCCACTAGATGACCCACACCTTATTTATACACGTCACTGTAATCATTTATGCTACATTTAAAATTTAGAATGGTTATAGTCTTTATTTATGAACAATATGAAATAAAAAAGTACTGTTGGAAGCATAAATTCACCTCAATCCCAAAGTCAGTCACTTAAAATTTTTTATTTATTATTTAATGCATACCAAGGAAATCACTTTGCCCATATGGTAAAAAATAAATAACAGAAACCTGGGATAAGGACAAAATGTAAAATAAAACCGTGGGTATTCAATAACAAAAGCCTGGAAAAATATTTGGTGGTGTTCAGTGAGAGAATGAATGAGTGGATAGGGAAATGGAGGCAAAGGAAGAACAGAAGTCTGGGAAATATATTTGGTGGTCTTCAGTTCAGTAGAGGATGGAGCGTATAATTTTATGGTGGATAACAAACAGTACTGGTACAGTAAACCATGGATATTATGAATTTCAGATATAACGACCATCATTGTAAAGAATTTTAGATATTACGACCTCTTTGTTCTGGCCAAATATATAACAAACTAATGATATAACAAACTTTTTTTTTTCGGTGTGTGCAGTGAAGTGGTGACTGTTAAGTGTAATGTGTAGTAAAGTGACTTTAGAGATAATGAATGATTCCTCCAAACTATTCCCAGCAACAGAACACCATTATTTTTGGTTAATATTGTCCTGTTTCCCGGCATACTTTGGATGACTGAAGGCGCTCTAATGTACCAAAGGTGTATTATCCCCTTATGTTGTGATTACACTACTGTACAGCCACTATCAAATATCCACCGACATTTTCCTTCCATCATGCAAATAGATCAGTATCATATCAAAATATAATTATCATACAACACCGTACATCAACTCAACCCCCTCATTTATTTATTATTATGAGGTGCTGCAAAATCTTACACGTGTTGTTCTTTAT
Source organism: Petrolisthes cinctipes (assembly GCA_033782935.1). Lineage (NCBI taxonomy): Eukaryota > Metazoa > Arthropoda > Malacostraca > Decapoda > Porcellanidae > Petrolisthes > Petrolisthes cinctipes. Next base: position 8,851 of record JAWQEG010005502.1, on the reverse strand, counting down.
TACCAAGATATTTACTACGATGGAAGGAAAGTGTCGGTGGATATTTGATTGTGGCTGTACATCCCTCTATAACTCTGGTCCTCTGAAATAAGTGACCCAATAACTCCCCATATATATATATATACCGGTATATCAAACTTGGTTCACTATAGGAGACAGAAATATCATCCATTTTTTTATATAACAAACTTTCCCATATAACATGAGGCTTCTCTTTGTGGCAGAGTAACAGTTCAGAAGTCATGGTTTGTGTGTAGGAGGAATCATCATCATCATCTTTATTTTACATCTTTATTTGACATTATAATTGGGTTGTATGTGTGATAAACTTTCTTCCACTGGTTTCTGTTCGTTGCCAAATTGAATCAGTTAGGCCTAATTACGTTATATTTTTACCAGATGTATATTTTATCGCATTTGAATTTTCATAAGTAGGAGACTATCTGTGCTCTACTGTCTATATGTTTTTGGTTTATATCTAATAGTTTTTCTTTCTTTGCAGGTTGAGTGAGTCCCCTTCCCATTTTTTTATCCTTGGGTAGTGCCACCGAGTTGACCTTTCCCAGCCTTCTCAGAGCAACATCTTCATCTGTCTGCTGAGTGAGTACGTTAGAAATATATTTGTTACACCACCACCACCACCACCTTTTAATAATAGGCCAGGGCTTACCAGTCACCCTCACTACTTCACCTTTGACTTAAGATTAATAATTAACCTTTGAGCCAGGAAGAGTCAAAATATTTTTTTAGTGTCAACTCAATAATTCCATCACTTGGTTCTTAATATTCATTAAAGTGGCTAACTTTCACTCCCGTAATACAGGACTTTGCTCAGTTGTGGGAGGGAGTTTCTTTACTCCCATGGGTCCCTCTAGAACTCTAAAGGTCCATCCACACTTGAGGTAAACAAACTGCGGGCAGACACTGTTACCAATTTTGTGGGTGGGCATAAGTGGTCAATGGCTGCCAGAGACCGTTTGATCTGGTAACACTGGTAAAAAGCCAGAGAATTTCACTCAGTTGCCCGTGCCCGCTGTCTTTTTGCCTCTCGTGTGGAAGGAGCTTTACACACACACCTTGGTCTAGTAATGGAAGAGAATTGTAAATGAGGGTACTGTATAGTATAAGAACTCATTTATGACAACAACTCTACCTATCATCTTTGTCATTTTATCTTATATATATAAACCTTTATTCATTCCCAATTCTCTTCCATTACTAGACCTAGGTATGTGTTATGGTATGGAGTGTTCACATGAGGGTAAAGAAACTCCCTTACACAACAACTGTACAGTCATGAACAAAAGTCCTGTCATGCAAATGAACCAATATACCAATATTACAGAGATCAACAGCTGTAGTTTCACCAATTTATCTTGTCAGTTTCATTCAAAGGTGTTGACGAGACAATTGAACATAACTGTACCAGGCATACTATGGGGAGGTGGAAGGTAATGAGTAAAAGACAGTCAATATTGTATTTTTATTGTGTACAGGATTCATTTGTGTTACAGGAGACAAATATTTTATGATATATTAATGTTCATCTAATGAAGAGCTGATAGTGTCGAGGTTCCATTAAAAGCAAACTTTGTTTAGTCTCCAACTTAGGTCTCAATACTGTTCCAAGTTGTCACAACTTGGAACAGTATTGAGACCTAAGTTGGTGACTAAATGTTGCTCTTAACAAAACACAGGCCTACAAATCCATTGCTAATGAAAACAAAAAGATTAGCCAAATAATTGTCAATATCTTATTTCCCTTATTTTTCAATGGGTGGGGAGGCTCCAGTGCAGGACCCATCACTTCATTACAGCACTAACTAACTAACACTGCCTGGATTATTAGAGATATTCACTAGTTTGAAACCACCTATTATAATTATCACATCCTATTATACGTTGCCTAACTATTTCTTTATATTGTGATTACTTTCTAAACAGTCATAATAGCTACATAGTAATAGCACCTGACCACAATGACTGGAGTCTACCATTATAATTTCACCCATATTAACTGTTACTCTTTTTCTATATATCACTTTTAAGTTTCTAATATTTCTATTCTCATTGACTACTGTAATTCTCCCTCCCTCCCATATGCATTTTCCCAATCAGAAATTAGTCAACCCTAATTTTCCTGCCTTTAAATTTAACCAACCAATCTTTCCTAACATCAACCCTGCACTGCTTTGACTTCTATAAAAAACCTATCATCACCTTTCAGTGTACATTACCAAGTTACTGATGACTGAGGGCAAATTGTACTGAAGGTTTGACGATGAAAGAAGAGAGGTGATAAAACTGTACTGAAGATGAAGGTCAACAACAGTGTTCTTGGTCCATGTACACCAGCCAAACTCCTGTAGGAAAAAAGAGTATATTCAAACTGGTACCTTGTATTAATAGGACAAATAAATAAAGTTTCATTTTAACCACATATGTAGTTGTCATTATATCATCCATTTGCACACCATTTTATACACTGCTGGCTTCACCTTCCCTATGTTTTTACCTGCATTCACAGCTCTATAACTTCATACTAATTTTGCCTGTATCCATTCAGTGATCCAACTGTTGTAGTCTTGCCTTAAATTCATCCTGTACCACCTCTGTTAAGGAATTATATGTCTAATAAATAACTAGAAATATATTTTAAAAAGTCTATCTGATATTTCAACTTTACTTCAATTTCATGGTGAGGCCTAATTATTAACTTATCTCAAGCATATTTGAAACTATGATATTCATTGTCTAGCTCTGGTGGATATTCTCTACAAACAAACCAAATGTTCCCATAATTTTCAGTACCAGACGTGATGTGCAATAGTTAAGTCTAAAGGAGTGGTGAACCTGATAGAGTCTACTTCACCCACCAACAGTATTGATTCACTGCTACAGATAGCCTACTGTATCTGTCCACTACACCTACCCAAGCCATTTACAAACAATGATCCTCAAATATCAGTCAAGAGAAGCTACTAGAGGTACAAACACCACCATTGAACTAATTGCCAAAAAAAGAAAAGACTCCAAAGTGTTAATGAAGGCACAGTACAGTTATGATGTGTCTAGGGAGTCATTGTACTGTTTCAAAACAATGGTCAACACTGAATGTTAGCACAGACAGCCATAACTCTGAGATGGAGGGACTGGGTCTGTATTTATCAAAGTTAATTTCACTCTTTGGTAAATATATGTGAAAGCACTAGAAGCCAGCACTACTGTGAAACCATTACATAGACATTTACTATAAGGGGGTAATTCTTTTTTGTTACATTGGAGTGCCTTGATTCCTTCAAAGTATGCCAGAAAACAGGACCAGATGAACAAAATTAATGGTGTTCTGTTGCTTGGAATAGTTTGGAGGAATCAGTTGCTCCAGATTTATCAGAAAAAAACTTCCCTCTTAACTCTACCTAATAATATTGTATACAGTCTGTTACACACCTTTTGTAGTCCAGGGTCCAGCATCCAGTTGGGAAGGTCAAGTTGTTGAGAGGAAACACAACACTTTGTAGTCCCAAGGTGAAATGGGCAACTCCACACTGAAAAACAAATGGTCTATAACAACACTGAATGTAAGGAAAATATTGGTTCAGTTAACCCTGTACTAAAATGATGTTATGGTAATCTAATGTAATTTATTCTGTGGTAGCCTATTGGGTTGGTAATATGTCTAAGTAGTACAAACACATAATTATATGACAGATATCGAAACTATTGATGACTAGATCAGAAAGTGTGTATTAAACTTGAGTTATATGATGTGTAACCTATACAACTAAACTGATAGTGACGTGTATAAATAAGGTGTGGGTCATCTAGTGGGACAAAAGAGAAGCTACGGTACCAACATCACCACGAAGCTCCACTGTCTCATCTAGTGCGACACCCAATAATCTCGGGGCTTTGTAAGAGTCACGGGCTACTGACACCCTACAGTCCCAAGGTTGAGGTATATAATTATATATATATAAAAAAAAACCTGCAGCATGGAAAAGTAAATTCATGGTGGTAATACACTTTTGGTAAACGAGAATGCCTCGACTCCTCTTAGCTATAAGTATGCCAGGAAATGGGACCACCAGATGAACGAAAATAATGGTGTCTTGTTACTTGAAATACTTAGGAGGAATCAATTACTTCAGATTTAACAACACTGTACTACCTCCTTAATTAAGCAATGAATAACCAACCACTTAACTGCAAAAGAGAACAAGTATACCATCATCTTAACCTGATTAAAATAATAACAAAACTTACCTCATTTCATCCAGGATAAAACAGTGTTCGTCTTGATGGTTGTTTTAACTAGAGTGTTGCTTTAGACATCAGCAGGGGGCTCTTGGTAAACTAAACAACAAACACAAGACAATCCTGGTGTTGTTGGTTAGGAGTAAGTTTGGGGGTTGGCTATGGACGTGTTTGGCCTGGAGGGGTAGGGGGCCATGTATGTACACTCGTGATACATAACTTCTGACCAGAGTGTGAGGAGCAGAAAGCTTCGAATCGCCTGGTATTGCTCATTTCCCCACCCAGTACACATATATAGAGGCTGAGTTCGAATGCAGGGTATGTGTGTGTGTGTGTGTGGGTGTGGTGCCTGCCGTTCGTCTCTGGTCAGGGATTACGTATCAAGAGTGTACGCATTTCGTGAAAGTATTATAGGTGTACAGGAGGCAATGAGGGATTATGTATGTATTTGATATGGAGGAGACAAAAGAGGGGGGTTAAAATATAAGCGTTTGTGTGTGCGTGTGTGTTAGACAAAGTCGGGGGGTTGAATTATAAGCGTTTGTGTGTGCGTGTGTGTGTGTGTGTGTTAAGACAAAGCGGGGGGTTGAATTATAAGAGTTTGTGTGAGTGTGTGTGTGTGTGTGTGTGTGTGTGTTAGAAAGAGCGGGGGTTGAAATATAAGCGTTGGTGTGTGTGTGTGTGAGTGTGTGTTAGAAAAAGCGGGGGGTTGAAATATAAGTGTTTGTGTGTGTGTGTGTTAGTTTGCCACCCACCAACCCCTCCCTCCCTCCAGTCGCGTTGGAAGGTGGTGAGGTTTTGTAAGGTTCATCCATGTTGACTCTTGCCTTCTCAGTGAGTCAAGTTTCAGTACAGCACACAGTCATCTCCATTTTACTGTAAAAAATAACATGCATTACATTCTACGAACATTCAAATGCCTATATAAATAATAATAATAGAATTAAACCTAAAAAAAACTACTACTTTTTGAATGAATTAAGGTGCTCTACTAATGCACCAAAAGTACTTGGGAATATAATACAAGAATAGGACAACTACTACTACTACTCGATATCAACTTACCAACAATACACACAGACACGGAGAAAGAGACACACACACACACACACAGACACAGAGAAAGAGAGAGAGACACACACAGACAGAGAAAGAGAGAGAGACACACACACACATACAGAGAAAGAGAGAGACACATACAGAGAAAGAGAGAGACACATACAGAGAAAGAGAGAGACAGACACACACAGATACAGAGAGAGACACACAGATACAGAGAAAGAGAGACACACACACACTCCACGACATTCTGCAGAAGACTAACAACTCTATATCAACTTACCAACAATAGTGAATAGCCTACACACACAGAAAGACACACACATCTCCACTCCACGACGTTCACCAACAGAAGAAAACCAATACTGAGCGACCACCTGAAGACTCACAGACGTCTACCTGCTCACTGGTCGTTCGCTGGTCGAGTACCTCATCACCTCACCTTCCTTAGTTTTGTGCCAAGAATTCTACTAGTACTAGAAGGACAGGCCACTCCATGTTATATTTTGACTGGGATGGTGGTGCCTCTAGCGGCCAGCAGGAATCAACACTCCAGCTCCCGTCTGCTGTTTTCCCTTTATCCTGCCAGATTATTTTTTAAGTCGGATTTTCTTTACTAGTAACGCACAAGACATTTGATATTAATTATTTGGCTATAGAATTTATAATTATATTCATTGTAGTCAAATTACATAATAAATTACGATAATATCTACGACACAGCCCTAATATATATTGTTAAAAATCCCATACCTACTATTTATTCCTTATAATTCTTACCTGTTTATGACATGTACAATTATTTTACTCAACAATATTTTGATTTAAAAGTACCAAAAAATAAAGACATACATATAATTTATTCCTAAAACTATTCCTAAAATTCTTACTTGATGTGAAAACAAGACAAATTATTTTTACATGTGCTTGAGAATAAAAAAAAAAAAATCTTGCCTATCCTTCTCAAAGTACTGTAATAGAATCCTTGGTTGTTCTGCCAAAGTTCAAAGTTCCATTATGTCTTGCTCAAAGCAATTTGGGATTCGACACTTGGAGTTTTGAATATTGCGAAATCGAATCTTTTCTCACACACACACTCACTCTCTCTCTCTCTCTCTCTCTCTCTCTCTCTCTCTCTCTCTCTCTCTCTCTCTCTCTCTCTCATACATAACTTTTAAAGAAAAATATGATAATTGTGTTTTAAAATACGGGACATTACGAGCTTAATTGACTCAATCCTGTAAAAATACAAATAGGTAAGAACACACACACACACACACACACACACACACACACACACACACACACACACACACACACACACACACACACTCTCTCTCTCTCTCTCTCTCTCTCTCTCTCACTAAAAACTCTGAGCTCTTGTCCAACACGTGATGAAGACCGTAGAGTGAATCAAGACACTCCAATGTAACAAAAGTTAATTACCCCTTTAAACATGACGTTTTCTCTGATACCAACATCATCCAGAGAAAATTATAAGTATAGATGGGAAACAATTATATTATTTTGCTGCATATTCTTCAAGTTCAAGTAGAGGGGTTGTGTGGGGGATTTAAGGGGGTGCGGGAACAGGGGGACAGGCTTGTGGGGGAGTTTGGGGGGTGCGGGAACAGGGGGACAGGCTTAGGGGGGGGGAGTTTGGGGGGTGCGGGAACAGGGGGACAGACTGGGGTGGGTAGAAAGCCTGTCCCCTTTTCCCGCATCTCCCTACCCCCCCCCCCCCAAGCCTGTCCCCCTACTCCCGCACCCTCCGACCCCCCTAAACCCCCCCAAGCCTGTCCCCCTATTCCCGCACCCCCTTAATTAAGGATCCAGGGGAGCTAGGATTAGGAAGGGGCCGGGTTAGGATAAGGGTGGATTGGGTCAGGGGGGACTGCGGGTTGAGGATTAGGATTGAGTAAGGGACTGTGGGTTGAGGATTAGGATTGAGTAAGGGACTGTGGGTTGAGGATTAGGATTGAGTAAGGGACTGCCGGTTGAGGATTAGGATTGGGGATCGAGGTAATGATAGATTGGTGATCCTATTTCTAAACGTGTCAAGAGTGAGGCTATTAACTAACTACGTGAGATGGGAGATGATGCGGGGAAAAGAATGAGTGTCTAAATATATCACTGCTTGTCTGGTATGTATGTATGTATGGTATTTTAATAAGTTGTGGCTGCCTCTAGTGAATCATAATATACTTGTAGGGTGTAGATAGATATGTGTCTTTGTCTATGTCAACTAATTTGTTTATGTATGGTATTTTAATTAAGTTGTGGCTGCCTATAGTGAATCATAATATACTTGTAGGGTGTAGATAGATATGTGTCTTTGTCTATGTCAACTATATAACTTGTTTGTGATTTTGTATATTATCATCTGTTGTGTCTGTGTGTGTATCTGTCTTCTTGGTGTTGTCAATGGGTCTAGTTAGTTTTGTGTCTTGTTTAATTAAGCAAAGTGACTGATGTAGTGTGTGTGTCTGTAATCACGTCTGGCCCATCTTGCAATTTTGTTTTGTATGGACTCTAATTTACAATGATATTATTGTTATTAGTGTGTGAATGAAAAATAATAATAATAATAATAATAATAATAATAATAATAATAATAATAATAATAATAAGTGTGAATGAATAATACTAATAATAATAATAATAATAAGTGTGAATGAATAATAATAATAATAATAATAATAATAATAATAATAATAATAATAATAATAGGTGTGAATGAATAATAATAATAATAATAATAATAATAATAATAATAGTAATAATAATAATGGAAGTGATGTGATGTATGTTATGATGACATATTTTAGTAATGGTTGGTACACTCGCGCACCACAATCTCTAGCCCACCTGAGCTTGGGGCGGCGATATGGTTCGGACCCTTTCTGGACGACAGCCCACTGAAACTATCACAAGGTCAGACCCGCACCAACAGAAATGATTCGAAAAATTGAAAAGGGTTCTGACTCACTGTGTCATGTAAACCTTATATACAACCCTTTCTGTGGTTATAATATACAATAGTATTTTGGCTGCAAAAATCAATATATTTCATTACTGCATTTTAATTCCTCAAATATTTGCATGAAAGAGGGACACAAAAGAATATACCAAAAAGCTTTCAAGAATTACAATAAATTAAAACGAAGCACTTCCATACCACCCAGTGAATACACAGGTATTCAGTGTGTGTGTGTGTGTATGTGTGTGTGTACCCTACTGTAACATCAAGATTCTTCCTCAGAAATTGTTTCCTTAACGTGATTAATCTTATGTATTTTGTTAAATTATCTAGAACTATTTTTTTTTTTTTTTGGTGAAAGTTCATTTTGATGATAGTGACTCGTTCTGAAGGTCAGTGTTTTCCTCAAACTCATTCTTCCTTTTTTCAGTCATTCTGCCGTGTGTGATCTGATTAAAATGGTGTTGCTTTTCAGATATTATTTATTACTTCACATTAAATAAAATCGACATTGTTGTATAGGCCGAGCGTTTGATAATGAGATAACACCGTATT
>JAWQEG010005501.1:0-33661 GCA_033782935.1 Petrolisthes cinctipes | reverse complement strand
ACCAATGAAAGGAAGAATCAATAACTAGAGTTCGTCTAGAGCACTCTCCTACAGAGCAAGAGATATATGTTGCTGTATATACGTTCCATAAAATTACTATATTGTGCCCTTTTACGGTTCCAACAATGCGATTGGTATATTAAGGTTTCAAACTCACAATATTTAAAAGTCCAAACCAAAATCATTAAGCTGTCTTTTACGACCTTTGCATAATTATATCCTTAGTTCCAGACTACTTGTATAGTTTGGGAATAATTCCTCATGTAAAATTTCATCCTACTTCATTTCATCCACAAATATTGGCTAAACCATGAGAAACGTACTGGTATTATGCACGTCAGAATGGCACAGAGAAACCCATCATCAGTGGTTAACTTTATGATATTACCACATCCAGATGAAATAATAATAATTATATATATATATATATATATGTGGTTAACTTTATGATATTACCACATTCAGATGAAATAATAATAATCATATATATATATATATATATATATATATTATAAAATTTATAGTCTCAATTTCTGAAAAAGATAAGAGAAAAAATAACGAGATATGTGATGAATTAATTATCAATTAATTTGCTCCATGTCGAGTTGGACAAAAATGAGAATGAAGTTTTTACGTATACGACTCGACCGGACAGAAAATGTTTAGTGCTCAGGTATCCATTTTTTTTTTTTTTTTTCACTGGTGCTTTTTTTTCCTTGTGTCGTGCTGAGTAACCACATTTTTCATCTTTTATTGCATTGAAACGGCAGTGATTGACGACACATATTCCGTGTAGTATTTTACATTTATGGTAGAGAGTTTTATTTATTTGGTGTATATTTTACAAAACGTATTATGGATATTAACAACTGGTATTGATATGAGTTAATCATTATCAAGGTTCTCAAGTGAGTGAGAAAGACTGTTCTAAAAATACATAGGCTTATACTTGTTTGGTTGTTCGTATGCATTGATGTAATTAGCAAATGTGTATAATGGTCTGTTTTGTTTTGTTTATGAATTGGTCTGCTTAGCCTTAGAGTGTGTGTGTACATGTGTAATTTGTTTTGTGTGTACAATATTGTGTTTATCTTGTGAGTGCATTTTGGTGCATTTGTTTTCTTTTGTATGGGTACTGCGTGAGTGATTTATTATTTGAGAAACCTAGTATTTTGTCTTTGAAGAGTGTGTGTGTGTGTGTGTGTGTGTGTGTGTGTGTGTGTGTGTGTGTGTGTGTGTGTGTGTGTGTGTGTGTGTGTGTGTGTGTATTATCAAATGGGTAGGAAGGTTTGTATTGGTGTATAGGTGTGTTTTCGCCTGGATTAATATATTCCCTTTCACTTTTCCAGTACAGTATGAATATTGAGACTTCGAACACTTTCTTTGATTTGCAGCAATAATAAGCAACGACAATAATAACAACATTAATTATAATAAATAATAAAAAAATAATAATAATATAATAATAATAATAATAATAATAATAATAATAATAATAATAATAATAAAAATAATAATAAAAATAATAATAATAATATTATTATTGATAATAATAATGATAATGATAATAATTATATTAATAATAATAATCATAAAATAATAATTATGATAACAATAGTAGTAGTAATAATAATAAAAGTAATAATAATAAAAGTAATAATAATAAAAATAATAATAATAAAAATAATAATAATAAAAAATAATAATAATAATAATAATAATAATAATAATAATAATAATAATAATAATAATAATAATAATAATAACAACAACAACAAGAGTTATAATTATAAGAATAATAATAATAATAAATAAAAATGAAAATAATTATATTACTTCTAGTAATAATAATAATATCAATAATAATAATAATAATAAGCAGAATGGACAATAACAAATTATTATTACTATTATCATAATTTAGAGGACTGTACCAGGAAAATAAAATCATGCTGCAAGAGAGAGCGGTGGGAGCAAAGTGGGAATAGATATTGAGACATTAAACCATTGGGTTCACTACAACAGAAGGAGGAGGAACTAAAGATCACACGTAAATCTTCCATGTCATCTGTACAATTGATGGCAGTGACTGAGTGACCTTTGGATGTAATGGTTCATCGTGCTACTAACTTTCCAGCATAGTGACGTACCTCGACCTGCCATGGAAGGTCACGGGGTCACCGCCTACCAGCTGTGTGTAACCTTAAAGTAGGTCAGTGCTGTATCGAGTTGTCCTCACACTCACGCCCTCCCACCCTATCTATAAAACGGCTTGGCATATCTCCCTCACAACACCCACCCCTCTACCTCACACCTAGCGACGACCACACGCATATGTAAACACGTACACACACAAACGAACACACACATCACTAACGTACATAAATCAACACCCCTCTAGCCAAGGTTGTACTCGCATGTGGTTGCGCCACAAAACCTTTACACTTCAGTAAGGATACCTATACCACATGCCATAGTCCGGAGTGTGCTAGATTATAATTCCACAACTGTATGTGTGTACAAATGCACTCACACTAAAATCATCTTCACACACAAATACACACACACACACACACACACACACACACACACACACACACACACACACATACACACAGCAACCGCACCCGCCTCTGCATTCACAAACGTCCCTGCCAACATAAACTCATGCATTGACCAGCGTACTTAACCCTGGCACGCCACACCACGCCCACACAACAACCAGCTCACAACTACACTTTCATGCTGCCTCGCCCTCATGCGTCTTTAACCTGTGTACAGTCCTGTCCAATAGTTCTGTAGCACCCAAGAACGAAACTGCTTCGAAAATCTATCTATGCGAAACTATTGCTGTTGGTTTGTGTAATAATGGTTCATTAGATTCACTCAATGGCTCACTTTCATTCACTTGATGCAGGACTTTAGTTCGAGATTGTACATATCAAATCGGTTGGGGATAGTGCCAAACCGATACGAGATACAAAGTATAATAATAATTAAACAATCATTTAAACATTCTTGGACTAAAAAAATATAGCTGACCGCACCAGAAAAAAAATGTGTCCTATAAAAGGTTTACTATAATTACCGAAGAGAATAATGTTGTTCTGTTGTGTCGGTTCGGTGAGGGCAACACTCCAGGCAAGAAAGTTTTTACCAAATGTACTGATTGCGAGAGACACGTATTATATACATACAAAAATGTATAAGTACGGGATTACACACACACACACACAGACACAGACACACACACACACACGACACACACATCCTATAAATCTCCCCCTTTTCTCTCCCCCCACACACAGACAGTATCTTGTATTATTGCACTCTCTCCCTCAACCCCACCAACACTTCCCCTTTCCTTGTCCTTTTACTTCACTCACTCTTGCCTTCCCTTCACACTCCTTTACCAATCCCTCGGGCTCATTAATCTTTTCATTCATTCATCCATCTATCTGCCATTCTTTCACCACCTCAATATCATCCACATTTTCCATCAGTTAAAGCTCATCCACCTTTTCAATAATCATCTTTGTATTCACCTTGTCCATCCTTCCAGCTCGTAAGCCGAATATTCCCATCCCTGCACTTCATCTATTCGTTATCTTCTCTCCTTGCTTTCCTCCCGTTGTCTACTTCCTCGCTTTCCTCTTCTCTCCTCACTACCCTCTCATTCTCTTTTCTCCTCACTACCCTCCCATTCTCTTCTCTCCTCACTACCCTCCCTTCGTCTTCCCCCTGCCCCATCCACCTCCATATTGCTTACCCTATATAAATATATGGCGTAAGATTATCCCTCCTCCCGTCCCTGGCACCTCCAACCCCTACCAGCATCCTCATCCCCAGACCACCTCACCCACTTGACTTCCTCAATATCCCTCTGAAGGGTTTATACACAGACCCCTTGACACCCTCAGGCTCGTCACTCAAGATTCGGAAACTCTATTAGTTCCCAAGATAGCTGAAGGACTATCCATTTAAAGTCTATTAAATAATCGACCTTAAGGCCATTCATCGTACTCGCCTAGTGCATATTATTTTTGTATAAGATTCTGAAGGAGACGCTTATTCGGCTGTCAAGGGGATTAAGGGGTAAACCTTATGAATGGGATCCAGTCAACGAATCACATGATTTATATACGGATGGTTGAATATATCATAAGTGTAGTTACAGATTTATGAAGCGCCCTGTAAGGAATGGTTGGTAAAATAGGAAATATTTGTACAATCACGTGCAATCCTCTGGCACACCTTTCTGTCTATGATTGAATATGCCCGCTAGGCCTGGTAGGAGGAAAGAGAGGAGAGACCGCAAGTACAAAGGAAAAGAAGAACAGTTGAAGAATTGAAATGGGAGAGGCTCGTAACCTGAAAGTAACGATGTCTTGAAGTTGCAACTATAAATACAGGCACATTTGGGCCACAATTTCTGTGCGTATCTGTACAAACAAATATATACTCTTCAGACAACATAACCTAGGTACACCCCCAGCAAAAATTCCAGGAACTGTGACCTGCCCCACCCACACCTCAATCAAGGGTCAACAAGACAAAGGCAGGGATACAGAACCCACACATGTGTTATGGAGGGCGGCAGGGGTCACAAACTGGAACGAGAGGTAGGGAGGAGACCTGATGAATCCAACTGAAGAGGAGGAAACACTGCACTAAAACTATATGACTTTACCACAAGGGAGAAGATAGAAATGAGATAAACAAGCATTTAGAAAACAGAAAGGAATGAGGGACAGTTGTAGAATTGAATGGGAGTGACTTGGGTACGAAGAGGCGCCAAAACTCTCAAATACTGCCCAATGTAGGCTATAAATCTTAATCAAATTTTTATGAAATTGGGTTAGATTAGATTAAGTCGAGAAAAACAGTGAACATTGCAGCCAAGCATAACTACCTAAACTCATGCTAACCATCACTAACCTTGGGAGGGTGGTGAGTGCACTAAGGATGGAAGATCTTCTTCCTTCCGGGTTTCTTCCGTGTTGAACACACACCGAACCAGAAAGAGGATGAAAAATTGATGTTGTAGTAGTAAGCAACGGAAGCTACAATACTTCATCTTAAAAATTCACGAGGCATAAACATTAACCTGAATTCCAGGAGTTAACACTGCGAATGAATACTGTAAGACGAACAACAGATAGTCACTGTACATTGAGATGAAAACTGATCGCTAAGCACGCCGACGAACAAATGGCTCCACTCACCTATTCCACCTCTCACCAAGACTAAGCCTGTATGCCACTTTCATAGGAGACAGAAAACCAGAGAGGAACCTTCTCACAATTTCGACTTGCATGCTCGTGGTGCCATCTAGGTGTCGTGTCTAATATCACAGGGAATGGTGGAGGCTTTACAGGGACGAACGTGAGTCATATTTCAGGTTAAGCATATGTGTACGTTTGTAGCCTTCATGTGATTCTAATACATTCCATGCATTTTTTATGTTTTCTCTTTTAAGATATCACCTCGGCTAGGTTATTTGATCCGCCCAGAATGAAATATATATGCACATAAAATATAGAGTAAATAGCGACGTGTATAAGTAAGGCATCGTCCTCTAGTGGGGCAGATAGGTAGCAACCAGCAAACGGAAGCTCCACCCACTGTCTTCATCTCTAGTGCGACACATGTGAATCACCAAACACCATGAAGCTTCACTCAAAAATCTCTCGAACCAACCAGAGTTACATGTCGCAGACAGCCTATATTCCCGAGTCTGACATATTATAAAAATAATGCTTTATTTCAATAATAATCAATCATGAGTACACTACGACTGTCTAAGTGGCGTCGTTGCTAGGCGGAAGACTGAACATTGTTGGCAAGTTAAAGTAAGTGGTAACATTCCTCTTCAAGCTTGATATCCTTGTATGCATTAACCAACACAACATAATTATAAAACATGAAATAAGAGTAACAAATACAGTAGTCTACGCTTTCTGAGGATTTACGACTAGTCTTTTCTTTGTATGTATGTATGTGTGAGTGTGTGTGTGTGTGTGTGTGTGTGTGTGTGTGTGTGTGTGTGTGTGTGTGTGTGTGTGTGTGTGTGTGTGTGTGTGTGTGCAATACGCTCATACGATAATGGAAGATATTTTGCAGCCTACTGTAGGTCACGTGACACAGGATCGCTAATCAGCACATGGTTGGAAAATTGACACGAAAGTCCAGGAAGTAACCGCTTGAAACACAGTGGAATATATTACTGAGTAACACGCCGTCTGTCGTCGGTTCTATGCAGTTTTTTGTGAGAGGAGTGACAGTATTATTGTATGTCATCATTAGCAGAAGTTATTGCACTGCCACAAATCATCGCCGAACATCTTACAATAATGGAAATGAAAAAATACAAACTATCATGCCAAACTCCCATTACGCTAATTATGTATGTTTACAAGATTGTTATAATAATAATAATAATAATAATAATAATGATAATGATAATAATAATAATGATAATGATAATGATAATAATAATAATAATAATAATAATGATAATGATAATAATAATAATAACAACAACAACAGTTCAAGTAGAACCTTGGGAAGAGTGTGTGTATTCCCATCCAGTGTGTACGCCAGGATTTACTGCATGTCTATAAATCTCTTTAATCCTGGAGCACTTGACTGCAGAGTGTGGCAGACGTAGCTGGAAGAGGCCTGGGGTAAATATACAGCTCTCCACAGGCTTCTCTCTCGGTGTGCCTGTTATACGAAGATTAACACACAGTTTGAACACACTGCAGCAGTGCCTCACTCTTGGCCTTGTGTCCTTACGTCCATGACCTCCAGTCTTTGTCAAGTGCAGTGTGTGTGTGTCCAGGCCCTTTGTAAATAAGTATAAATTGTACTTCAACTTACAACAGGTGAAAAAAGTCATTTGGTGGAGGACACGTGAGTTCCCTGGGATCCTGATTTCTCCAAACTGCACCATAATACAGCACCCATACTGAGGGAATCTGCTTTGTTGTATAATTGGGAGGAATGTGTAGCCTTCAATACACCGACATTATAGTCCCCATTAGATATATAGGCCAAAGGGTTGTGCTTTCGTTCTAAATGCTCCTTCTTATACAGTACTACACTTTGATTCTTGAGGCCAATGGATGCACTCGGATGGCGACTTTTCAATCAATGTTACAAATGATGGATGGATGACTCGATGAATGGTGCATGGCTGTTCCTCTCTCTCTCTCTCTCTCTCTCTCTCTCTCTCTCTCTCTCTCTCTCTCTCTCTCTCTCTCATTTTTTTTATCAAGGGTATAGAGAGACGGAAAAAGGTTGGTATAAGAGGTGAATACGAATGTAGTGATAGAGTATTGTCCATATATCGTGTTAAGGGGATTAAATTCCTTCTTCCTTCAGTCTCCCCCCTTTTAATTTCTCATCATCTCATTCTCTTTTTCCCACTACTACCTCTCTCTCTCTCTCTCTCTCTCTCTCTCTCTCTCTCTCTCTCTCTCTCTCTCTCTCTCTCTCTCTCCAACTTCTTCGTCCGATTTTGGTACACACAAAGCCCGGGAAAAAGCTAATTAGGAAAGAGCGACTTCTCCGTGCCGCTAACAAACAGGAAGGATGGTAACCTGAACACCCACAGCGTCTCCACCACCACCAACGACGACAACAACAATGAAACCACCAACCTTGTCCTTTCAACATTGTCCCCTGCTCCTCCTTTCTCTCTCTCTCTCTCTCTTCTTTTCTACCTCGTCTCTTTGTCCCTCTTATTATTATAACTTTTTCTCTTTTCTTTTGTACATCCACCCTTTGCTCATTGCTTTCTTTTCTGTACCCATTATTTTCCCCACTTTCTCTCTCCCTCTATTTTCTCTCTCTCTCTCTCTCTCTCTCTCTCTCTCTCTCTCTCTCTCTCTCTCTCTCTCTCTCTCTCTCTCTCTCTCTCTCTCTCTCTCTCTCATGCCTTCACCGCCACACCTTCACTTGCACCACATCAAATTCAAAGCATCATTCCTTCACCATTCCTTTCCCCCTTCATCAATCTTGCGTCCAAATAATTCCTCTAATAAGCCTTACTACAAAACAGATTCCTTCCTGGCATACTGAGGTGGTAGTCCTGTTCGTGGCATGGATTGGAGGAACCAGCAGCACTCCAATCAGTTCACGTCAGTTTGTTTACCCTTCTGCATGTCCAATCACCACACCCCATCACGTCACCACAGATTCCTCCTCCTCCTCCTCTCTCTCTCTCTCTCTCTCTCTCTCTCTCTCTCTCTCTCTCTCATCAACCCGTCATCACCTTTCCCCTCACCATTCCGTCAAACCATGCCAGCTCACCAATGTATTACGTCATACACTCACCACTCACCCCCATCCCACCCCTCTCTCTTTACCCATCACCCCCATTACTCTTAACGGATAGGAGGAGAGGAATAAATTGAGGGAGGGATGAAGGAGGGATAAGAGAGAAAGAAAGGGTAAGGAAAAGGGACGTTGTACAAGGGGGAAAGACGGGAAGAGTGGGTAGGAAATGAAAGTGGGTGGGAGATGACGAAAATGGAAGAGGGGAAAGCGGGAAGGATGGAGATTAAAGGTAGTGTGAGGGGAAAGGAGTGATTGATAGATGGTGAGAGGTGAGGACAGTGGACAGGACTGCAGAGGGGTGAGGGAAATGAAGAGATGGGATAGGATAGGAATAAGCTAAATAGAAATATGTGTGATGGGAGGAGTTAAGAAAGACTAAAATTGGGAAGTGAAAGGCGTGGAAAGATATTACAAGAGAAGAGAAAATAATGTCGAGGAGAAAATGTGAGTGGAGAGGATCTGTAATAACATCAACTCGAGGATGTAGGGGCCTGAAGTTGGGTTATACAAGACCACAATGTGTCGTAACCAGCAAACACAATGAATGTATATTGAACCTAAGATATGAATAATGAATAACGCCCCCGCCAGTGTAATGGCTTTCAAAGTAAAGTAAGTCGAAATGTAAATAGTGTTATGAGCAAAACTTCACCGGAAATATTCTTCCACTACGTTTGGTCAAACTCTCCCCTTCTTCTACGAGCAGAACACACAAAAATATCAATAATGTTTTGTGCCTATCACTAATCTGCTGTCTCCAGATTGTTTTATATATATTTAGTCTTTCTACAATATCTCCTCGAACAATTCAGACATCTTAATATACTAAAAAAATATATCTAAAAAAGAAGAAAAAAAAATAGCTGTAATTGTACTGACTAAGTACTAAAAAACATGACTCAAACTATGTTGTGTGGAAGGATGACCAGGACTTTTTATCGGGTCCATGCGTTGCTACATTGTATACTGCACATGTGTTGAGAATGTTTCCTTGGTAATGCGTTAATGGAAGGAATTGTTCAGTGTAGTTTTTCATTTTTGCTGAACGATACAAGCACCAACTTCGAAAAAAAAAAAAAACTGATCTATAGTTATCAGGAAGGATTTAATACAAAAAACAAAAAAGAAGTACAGAACCATGGAAAAAAAAGAAGTAAAACTAAGGAGAAAAAATGATGAAGGTATGAGGTAAAAATTTGATATATAGTGAGAAGAATGAGACTTAGGTATAATTCAAATGTACAAACGGGAACAAAGGGGATGCGAGGAAAAAGACCAAAAAGATAAGGAAGAAGAAGAAGAAAAGAAGAGAGAGAGGGAGAATGTGAGAAAAAAGAGATGGAAGAAGAAGACACATTAAGGTAATACTGGGGAAGGAGTGGGAGACGAAAGCTAGAGAGAGGACTGGCAAGGGGAGACCAGAGAATAGAAGGATGCAGAAGACACAGACACGAAGAAAAACCTGAAGAGGAGGAAGAAAAGAAGGGCCGAGGAAAGGAAGGATGAGTAGAGAAGGGAATGAAGGGGATAACAGAGGAAGAAGAGCATTCAGATACCTCAGCTTCACTCACCTGATGCAGGACTTTTGTTACCGAAGGCACAGTGTTCCTTCGTCTCGGTCATGAAGTGTGTATCGATAAACTCTCCGAATCCTGAGAAGTGAAGCTGAGAGTACAAAGATATAATATCATATGCCACCGCTCCCCTTCCTCCCTTTACTCTCTCAGTCTCGTCACCAAGGAATAAACAATAACGTGAAATGTTTATACGTTATGAGTGCCTGAATACAGTTACAGTCAATAATGAAGCACAAACAGGGGAGTGAATCATAGGAGCCTAAAACATGGTCGACCTCACATGTGCGTCATCAGCCTGCTGGTGTATGAGTGTGTTGAAACTGTTGGTTGTCTCTCTCTTCCAAGTCTGTTATGAGTAGGCTACATAGTATTATTCCCTCTCCCTCTCCCCCTCTCCCTCCTGCACCTCCTCCCCTATTCAAATATTTATCCATCACTCAGCCGCCTCATACATTCCCTCTTTCTCTCTCTCTCGCTTCACGTTTTGTAGCCTTGATTGTCCACACGACCAATTCATTTTTCATCCTTCACACAGCCATTTCACATTCCATCATCACC
The DNA here is from genome assembly GCA_033782935.1 of Petrolisthes cinctipes. Taxonomy (NCBI): domain Eukaryota; kingdom Metazoa; phylum Arthropoda; class Malacostraca; order Decapoda; family Porcellanidae; genus Petrolisthes; species Petrolisthes cinctipes. The sequence goes on along the minus strand of JAWQEG010005501.1, from coordinate 23,183 downwards.
ACTCTCTTCATCTACATCCCTTACTTTACTCCCTTCCTTCGTCATCCATCCTTTAAATTATTGATTGTTTTTTACATCTATAAAGAGCTACAGACATTAGTACACAGACAGACAGACAGACAGAGACAGACTGACTGGCAGAACCAATACTCAAAAAAAGGGAATAGGGAGTTGACTATTAGGTTAACAATTGACTGGAATGTATGACAAACATGGCTGCTATTTATGAAACCAGTTAAAAAATCTGAATGGAATCTGACTCAGTATAATTATAACATAAGCAGTTCAGCTGGCTCATATGAGTCATGCACCACAGAAAATATATATTTAATGCTTACAACTAAATATTTTACAGTGAAAAGCCAAAAGACGGTGTCATGAAAATTTTTGATAATTTGGTGAGAACATCTGGGATACGACAAACCGTGCCACCTCAATTTTTAACTAAGACCTGGGTTTCAAATTGGATCGTTTCATGTACGTAAATATCGAACAGAAGGACATGATTTTGTCTGTCATTATACCCCCGTATTGATGAATGAACAGAGACAATTATTTACAATCTAGCTTAGAACATATTTTTAGCGGGGCGAGTTTGCTCAGATTACTTTATCCCATACTATGAAAATGAGTCTGTGGTTCATATTATGTGATGTCGACTCTACATACATTTGTGATTTTGTGAAAGGTATTTTACAGATTTTTGAGACATCTTGAACTGAGTGTGGAATATCCATTGTACACTTCTATTTCTTCGGTACCTAGCTGGTATGGAAGGAATTAATTATCGGCAAATTAGATTTTTAAGTCCAGCTTAAGAGCTGCCTGTCAGTCTCGTCTCACGGTCCTTGTCTTTTATTCATCGGTGATCTTTACTATCCATCATCAGTGTTCCAAGTTTGGCCAAACGGAGTCGGTAACCTAACAACTCTAATGTCCTCCATCAGAAGATACTGTCAAAGTCCAGGTCCTGATATTCGTAACTGACACCTTTGAATCGAGCCCCTTATTGAGATTAGGGCAGGATGGGACGTGTGTAGTTGCATGTATTCCTATGCTTGATGAAGAGTCCGCTTAAGACTTAAGGTGTGTCTAGTCCATGTGTCGGCAACTGTACCTCAGTTAAACGAGTTTGTTGTTTGTTGTCATAATCTTTTGTAAAAATTCTGCAACTATATGTACGAATGGTTCCTTATGATGTATTGTAATGAATGTTTAAATAATATTAACAAAATATGTGCAAGAATAGAGATATACGCAATATAGTAAGAATAACATGAAATATTAGAAAGGAGAAGCGGACCAGAAATAGCAAATATGTTCTAGGATCACATGATTATTGATGCTTCAGTAAACCAAAGGCCAAGAACTTTAGAAATCTATTACTGCCAAAAGTTTGGACTTTAATTAAAACTTGGTGCTCTGGGATGCAGCATATGAGTGATTACTGCTGTATAATGCGTATCTCCAGGATTGAGCTTGGTATGAAGTATTTGCATGATAGAGTGTAACAATGTATCATAACATTTATCCACGCATAGGCTCCTCCACAAGGTAATAAAAACAACACTAGACTAAACTGGCTTCACATTAACCTATCTAGTGACAGTGCCTCCTCTCAGTTCAGTAATATCGCTTGGATATGAAATTGAACATTTCAAACTTATAATAATTATTATTTGCAAGATCTGGTTTCATGTGTGTAATAGAAGAAGAGTGCAGTCAGACTCTAAAGTGTTTCCGTAACCACCGTAAATGACTGTAATAATATGGCTTGTTTGAGCCTTTGTGGAGTTCTTGTTTACACTTCACAAAACAATAATAGCTCTCTTGGAAACTCTAGACGGTCCTATGCCTCCTAGTCATGTTAGGATGATGAAAACTTACACCCAAACTGCACCACAGACCAAACGATTGATTCCACTGACCTCTGGTGGCAGCGGACGAAGACTTTAGAATCTGCCTCGACCGGCCTATCAATTACACAACCTTTGGCAGAGCATAAGTTCTTTGGGTTTGACTAGGAATACGACCTCGAGAGTGATTTTTTTCCCTCTTCCCGAATTCGCATGCAAGAAGAGGACGATTAGCCGGGTATAAGTATCTCGTAACAGCCATTAGAGCCACTCACCGCTTGGTTCTCCCTAATTACTGGCCGGTCTAACTGCCTCGTTATCTCGTTCCCGCTTTGCCGATGCTGAGTGGAGCAAGGGGGTTTCAGTGTAAGAGCAAAGAAAAAAAATGTATCATGGATGGGCTTACATGGTGACGATGACCAAGACAAATAACAGACAACCACAGACGACTGCATGGACTCTTAGGAGGTTAGCGTTTCTGCATGCGACCTCTACCTCCCTCCCTTCTCTGAGTGGAAAATGAAGCGTGTCCAATCACTTCACTGGAATAAGGAGCGAGGGTTTTATTTTTCATTTTGCGTATGAGTGTCATAAATCAGGGTGGACTCTCAAATGGAGTAACGAGGTTGGTGGTGGGGGTGGTGGTAGTGGTAGTGGGAGTAGTGGTAGTGGGGGTAGTTTTGGTGGTTGTGGTGATTGTAGTAGTGGTAATGTTGGTGGTTGTGGTGATTGTAGTAGTGGTAGTGTTGGTGGTTGTGGTAATTGTAGTAGTGGTAGTGTTTGTGGTTGTGGTGATTGTAGTGGTGGTAGTGTTGGTGGTTGTGGTAATTGTAGTAGTGGTAGTGTTGGTGGTTGTGGTGATTGTAGTGGTGGTAGTGTTGGTGATTGTAGTGGTGGTGGTTGTGGTGGGAGTGGTGATAGTACTAGGGGTAGTGGTAGTTGTTAGAATGGTGGTAGTTGTATAGTGTTTGTAGTGGTGGTGGTAATTTAATCTCAATCCATTGTCTCCCTCCCTTAATTGTCAGATGTTTCCTTCTCATATTCTATAATTCTACCCATCCCTCTTCCCTTTCCATACCCCTTGATCCCTTCTCATACCAATTCTACCTTCCTTCTACATTCTCCTTCTTCCTGCTTTTCTCCTTCCCTCCTCTCTCTCTCTAACTTCTCTCCTCCTATTGAATTTCCTCTACCTCTCAGTGTACAGGTAATTTGCGTTTTTTCCCTGGAGCTTAATACTTTTTTTCCAGTGCTACTTTTGTCCTCTGGAATAATCTTGTAGCTCTATTGACTCTCTTCCTATTATCTTATTTTATTTTCTCTCTCCCCTTTCTATATTACCTTTTTTCATTTCACTGTATTTTGTTTTTGTTTTTTCCTTATTCCATCTGGGCTTTCCTCCATATTTTTTTTTTTTAACCTTCCTTCGTCCCTTAACATATTTATATGGTCCTCTACACTACAGTACTTCCATTCTTTCTCTTTCTACACAACCACACTTTCTCCTCTTTCTTTTTAAATACATATCTACATGATCCTCTACTTCCATTCTCCCTCTCTTTACACACCCGCACTTTCTCCTCCTCCTCCCTCTCTCTTTCTCTACACACACACACACACACACACACACACACACACACACACACACACACACACACACACACACACACACACACACACACACACACACACACACACACACACTTTCCTCCATAAACTCCCTCAATTCTTACTCTTTCCATCCCACATCTAGATCTAAATGCTCACACTCTCTTTCCTACCTACATGAAATCTTCTACCTGCCCTTCCTGTCAGACTGTCCACCTTCCTCCTCTTTACCTCCCTCTCTTCCCTTCGCCTTTCTCTTCATTCCCTTCATTATTTTTGTCCCTTCCCCTCACTCTCACCATTCACCTTTCATCCCTCATCCTTCTTCTTGACATCACACATTCAATCTTCATTTTCGCTCCCTTTTTCTTCCTTCTGACATCCCCCCTCCTTCTCTTCATCGATTCCCGTTCTTATTTACTCTGATTCACCACACACCTCCCCTCCCCACTCAGACTCGTTCCTCACTCAGAATTAATATATCCAAATAGATCTGTTTTGGGTTTGTATCAGAACGTTTCCCGCTGACTAAGATCACCGCACGCAATATATACCGGTATTGTTTTTAATATGTTTTAAGTAAATGAATAATATGAAGGACTAGGAAATAAACTGTGAGGATAAAACTACATTCTATATAATTCTACATTAAAATGTCTACATTCTAATTCCTACATTCTCATTATACATTAGAATTTCTACTCATTCTGCATTCTATATTGTTCAGAAGTTTGAAAATTCTCTAGTTATTAATAAGTAGTCGCTTGAGTCATAGATAAACTGTTTCTTCCAAAGCCAGACAATTTAGTATCTCAGGAGGAACCTATTACTTCACTTCTTCCATCTTCCATTCCCTTCTACGTCTTTCTTTTCATCTCGTCCTTATCCCCGTCATTTCCTTCTTTTATTCTTTTTATCCTCACTGTCTCATTTTTTACTGTCCTGCTTCCTTTCACATTAGATTACATTAGACTAGCATCAAACAGTCCTGTAAAGATCAATAGGTCTGTTGCTGTTTGCTCTCTTTTGTGTATAGCTCTTTTCATCCACCCATCCCACCTCCCCATCCCCCTCCCTCCTCTTCACAACACTTCCCCCAGTCCTTCCCCCTCCCCTCCTTTTCAAGCCGTCTTGTTCCCACTCCCGTTCCTCCCTTTCCCTTCTTTTCACCCTACGCCATTCTCTTTCCTTCCTTCCCTTCCCTCTTTTACACTTCACATTACTCCAACTCGTCTACTTTCCTTCTCTTCCCTTCCTTCCTTTGCATTCCACAGTGCTCAAACTTCCCTACTTTCCCTTCCTTTTCCTTCCTTCTTGTCACCCCATCCTGCTTACGTTTACCTTCCCATTCCATCCCTTCCCATCCTTCCTTACACTTCACACTGCTCTCCCTCCTCTTCCTTCCCTTTCCTTACACTACACACTCACTGTTTGCCCATAGCCTTCCCTTCCTTTCATCCACTTCAATCTTTCCCCTACCTTTCATTTTTATCCTTGTTCTTCTCCCGTCCTTTCTTCACCTGGTTGTTATCTCTACTTCCCCTTTAAGCTATCCATCTTTTCACCCTCCTTTCTTCACACCTTTCCTTCCTTCCTCCTACCAATCATTCCAGTCCTCTCCTTCATCCCTAGCTTTTCATTTTGTCTTTCTTTCACCTCTATCATTTTTTTTTATCAGGCTTCTCTTTCTTCATTCCCCTTCTCCCTCTACCGTCCCTTCGTTCACCCATTCACATCATCATCGTCATTACTACTGTTCGTTCTACCTACCCACCTGTATACTCTTCACTCATGGATTCCCTCGGCAGCCGTTCTCAGTTAGCGACCGAAAAAAACACATATGATTTTTTTTTTTTTTTTTTTTGTTCCCTTGTCCACACCAGCCACAATAACTAACCAAAGAAAAGATACATAAAAATTTAATTAAAGGCAGCAGCAACAACTCCTCCAGCCCGACCACAAGACCAGTCAGACCAACCACTAGACTCCTTGTCAGATAACCAGAGAAATTAAAGCCACCACGCCACGAAACCTCAGACCAAAACCTAAAGACAAGATAGATCCATCAGACCACGTCGTCTCCAGTGTCCACAGACCAAAAGATCAGCCAGGCGGGCCCCACACACCTACCCACCCATTTCATCCATTCGTTTCCTGGAGTTTGGGTCCTGGAAATCCATTGTCTACACAGGAACAAAGCCTTCTGAGAGTCGACTAAGCAATGGACAATGCCACACAGGTGTTGACACTCCGGCAAAAGGCTACGGGGAGAGAGAGAGAAAAGACGGGAGGAGAAAAGATGTAACAAAATTGGAAGTCGGAGGAGAGGAAAATAGAGAGGTGAATGAGGTGAAAAAGGTGTACACTCACGGATAAAATTTCGGCCACGCTCACTGCCTTCATTGTCTAGTTGGGCAAAAAGTGTCTCGTGGGGCTTCAGATACGATTGGTGTGGAAAACAACGCATAATTGAGACAGGATAATTATTCGAGGTAATGGAAAAGTGACGACGATAATAATTATGATGACGGCACGTACTGTGTATGAAGCCATCGTAGCCACCACAGTCGTTCCTTGTCAAGTCCTTAACCTTTTCCATTGCTTATGAAAATAATGGAGGTTTTATAGTTGGTATCTCTTACATGTTCAGTCAACGGCATCAGTATGGTATGTTTCAATCCTCACATCCGTCCCATGGGATATAAGTTATTTTAAAAGAATATTCTGTATAACGGCTATTCGTCAAACAGAAGTAGTGCTACATGAAACCCATAATACCCATGTAAGACTTCAGGGAATTTATGAAAGACAAACTAGAATGATCGTCCAAATTCCAGCAAGTGTAAATCATCCAGGTATCAAACCAAGGGACAACAACATTTACGAAATACCACAAACGTGGACACGTGCATTAACTTAAGACATCACATGCACGTCAATGTACGAAACACCACATACATGTACAGTACATCAATTAACGAGACATCACATATACAAATTCAACCAAACCTAAGTATTATATGTAAACCCTTTCACGTCTAGGGGTTTTTCTCAACCAAATAATGTGTTACGTCAGCTCCAATTACTCTTACGGTGCATGACATGAAGTGAAAGGGTTAAAGAGTTTTTGTTTAACTTTTCCAATTACAAGTGATTAACCTGTAAAATACTTCATACTCTGACATCAGAAATCATATAAGTGCTAAAGAGATACAGTAATATATTTGAAGCAGCAAGGCAACTGGAGGGGAATATATGAAAACTTCTGCTGCAGACTGTATGCGACAACAAAACAAGAGCAGCTTGATAAAAATACCGAAACGGGGAAGGGGTAAGGGGGACGAGAGACGAGGGATATTGGAGGAGGGAGTGTGGGAGAGAGGGGCAGGTGGGGATTAGAAGTAAAAAAAAATGGGTCCACAGACTGAGGGAATAAAGGGTCGACAGACTGACTTCGAGCAATAGAGTTTGAATAGATTGTGGAAAACAGAACTTCTAGGAAGACGGCCTTGGGTAATCCATTGGTGACGGCAGGTGGGAGATCTCTCCAGCCCTACCCCCTTGTTGTCGTAGCCCTGGCCTTTGTACTAAGTGTGTGTGTGTGTGTGTGTGTGTGTGTGTGTGTTGTCGTAACCCTGGGTTTTGTATATTGTGTGTGTGCGTGTGTGTGTAACAACAGGGGTCACTAAAACAAGTTGATCAGAACATAATTTTGTGCTAATTTGGAAGCTGGCAAATGCAGCACACATTTATCAAAGTGTTTCGTGATATACTAACTGTCGTTTCCTTTTGTGCATGTGTGTATAGTATGTATAAATAATCAAAGATTATTGATTGCAGGTTTTCATAGATTGTTCAGATAAATACAATCCATGAAAAAGGAAAAGGGTTATTGATGGTGATGATGAAAATTCATCTCATTTGAAGTCAACTCCCAAATGCATATCAAGAGAAAGTATGTAAATGAATATGTAAAAGCTATACTGAGGGAGTCTGTTACTCATGGCACAGTGTGGAGGGATACGTAGCCTCCAAGATTCACCAACAAAATTTTAGACCCCGTTCGTGTTGCACAATCACCTGATACCGTTACGTGACATACCCCAGGCGTTGCAACTATCATAATCATCAGAGTAACGAGACGTGCCCTGGGTGTGGTTATAATGGACTAGTAATGATGAGACATAACCCCAGGCGTACAGTACTTACAGATATTCTCAGCTTAATTAATGGTACCCAGTAAATGAGACGACCGAATACAATCAAACATTCTGTGTATGGATACTTCCAGAGAGCTAACGATTACTCCAAACTATGTCACGTAACAGATCCATTTCTCGCATACTGACATAGCCTGTTGCCTGGCATAGTTTGGAATAGTCATTAACCCCCAATTCAACTACACGTATATATTCTCTTAAATCCTGATATGAAGCACAAGGAAACAATATAACTAAATCATAAACGTAACCTCAGAAATGAACTAACAAAGGCAATTACAATTACGATAGCAACTTCTCAGGCCATTGCTAGGTCGAACTAACTGCCAGGAAATCCCTACCCATGACATTATCAGTGACTGAACATCAATTATTCCACTGGTAAATATTATGGAGGTATAAGATAAAAAATAAAGTCATCAGGTGAACATGTAAAGCTTCCCTCATAATTATTGACGCTTGGTGGCTTCATCCCCATATGTTTCTCCTTGGGGGCCCTCTAGCCTGCCGTGTCAATAATTTGGAATATAGACTTTTGAAGGCTAAGGAAGCGTTGCTATCGTATAAAATATTACGTACATATAAAGGCTGTAGCGTACTTGACTAACTCTGGTCCTCACCTTTCTCTAAATGCGAAAAGAAAGTGACAAACAAAAAACAATTCTGGGACCTGTGATGTAGGTTATGAAGCCATCGCACCGGTCACCGTCACAGGCTACTCATTACCTTTACAGCATACAGCCCTTTGTCCTATTACCTATTAAGACCATGCAGACGACACAGTTACTGATCATACCACTATAATCCAGTCTCGAATATTCGCCATTAATCTGATTATTGCACATTCTATCCATTGTACAGACACATATCACAATTTTTCGTTAAAACATGTGGAACGTGTATATTACCTGCTTTGACTATGTTCTGCAATTCTGTCTTCGTTTTTTTTTTCTTCGCATAATGTTGAATATTATTTTTACATTTGTGTACGTGTATGTTCCCGTCAGTTTCTTTCAGCCTCAAATTCCTTTCTTTCTCGCGAGCTGTAAAATTCTCTATTGGGTTTTCTCTTTCACCCCTTCTCTCCCGCCAGCAAAAGGAGGGACAAAAAACACACCTGGAAAAAAGAAGTTGCAAAGTGCACAATAGGATTGGGCATGTCAAGAATATTTTCATCTGGCCCTTTTTTTTTTCCATCTCCCCGGCCTGCCCCTCCTTTCTTGCCTTTGTCCTATTCGGTTTCACCCGTCTCTCCTCTCCTTCCATCACTATTTCTCATTTACTTCCCTTCTGTCTTGTCACACTCTATCATTATAATTATATCTTCGACGCATCTCTTCTCCATTATTTACGCACTGATATTTTCATTGCCTTCACCAACGGAGTCTGGGTAATGATATGTGTTCACTATGTTTATTTCCTTGTTGGCTGGTTAGTTATTAAACAAGAAATTTATATCTCAAAAACTTATTAGCGGATTTCGATAAAAATTTGCATGATGATTGGACATTATGAATCAGAGAAGTGACTAAAATTTGATGGTTCCAGGTAGGCTATAATTCAAGGTAAGGAAGGAATACTTTCTTTCGTATTTTCTTGAATAGATATAAAGTGAAATATGGGTTCGTTACGTCTGTAGAAGTTATGCAACATTTGGGAGGGTCAGGGTTTCAGTCGAGTGCTCTTCTGGTTTTTGCTGTTTTCATCTCTGTCCATCATTTTTTTTACAGTTTATCATCAATATCTTTTTGCTGTTAACCCGCTCCATTCATCGTTATGTGTACCTTGTATATTATCTCATTTCCATTTATCTTCTCTCTTGGTCCAGTTCGATTTCAGTTTACTTAATTAACTACGTTTCATCTTTACCTATAGTTATATATGATTTTTTTTCTTTATCCTAGTACTTTCCTCTCTGTTGATCAGTACCTCTAATATTCTGTTCTATGTTTCTATATCAATTACCTCCCTTAACCGTCCATTACTATTTTTCTATTCTGTGACCTTTAAGTACAACTGTATGTCAGTGTTTTCAACCTCCTGCTGCTCTCTCTCCATTAATACTGTAGATATGATTTTTAAATAGAATTATCTTCTCTCTCTGCATCCATCACCCATTGCATTTTTCAGTGTATAAATCCTTATTCTCTCTGTGTGTACATCTAATCATAGCCTTTCCAAATTTAATCTCTCTAATATTAGCCTTGCCAAATATAAACATCTCTCATATTCCTGTCAATCATGGGTTTTATTTTTGCTCTTCTAATTAACTCAGCTTGGCCTCCTCCGCCCTGCCTGGCCCAAGCAAACACTGACGCAATTATAAACCAACACAGTATACGCCGTCAGGAGCTGCGGGGCCGACCTGACCTATGGCTTCACGAAATAAATGATAATGATAGCCTTGGTGCAGGGTGTATCAGGGCAGATAACCCATCATCACACATCCCACCACCACCACCACCCGTCACCCCTTTCACACCCCGACCCCCACCCGTCACCCCTTTCACACCCCGACCACCACCCAGGTCACTACACCCCGACCCCCACCCGTCACCCCTTTCACACCCCGACCACCACCCCTTTCACACCCCGACCCCCACCCGTCACCCCTTTCACACCCCGAACCCCACCCGTCACCCCTTTCACACCCCGACCCCCACACGTCACCCCTTTCACACCCCGACCACCACCCAGGTCACTACACCCGACCCCCCACCCTGTCCCACCCATCCGTTTTCACCCCGTTCACTACACCCAGCAACACCCTGTTCTGTATACCGTACCCGACCTACTACCTCGTTCACTACAATCCCTCGCCACCCATCCGTTTTCTATCTCGTCCCGCCCACCACCCGGCGTTTACTAAGCCCAGCGACACCCGTCTAAATTCCATCTAGATGCGGAATTTGACTTTGAATTGTGAATGTACGTAATCACCAGTCCGACCAAGGTAAGGGAATGTCTGGGACGAAGAAGACTACCGTATTGATAAATGTGGAGCGATATTGGAATTCCCACCCGAGTTACTTGTTCAAGAATATGGAGTTATGGTAATGCATTTAGGTGGGAGCTTTACAACGTATTGATCAAATGAGCGTTTTTAATTGAAATCTGAGAGAGACAACAAACTTTGTGGGGTTAAGATGGAGGTGATAATTAATTGTTCATCCAATCTTATTATATCGAGGGAACTTGTTTCGTGGCATACTTTGGAGAAGTCAATAGCATTCAATTCGCAGTCAGCATCACAAGTCCCTTCAGGCCAACACAGCTTGCTTAGGTGGAAGACGAGATGTTCTGCAGGCTCAGGTTTCTGCGAACTGGGAGGATATTGGTCTGGTGTTGTGGATGCTTTGATGCATGTGACTGGCTGGAACACAGAGTTCTCTGATAGCTCCGTATATCATGACACTGTAGTCAATAACATCGGTAAGTCAGGCGGGGTAAGGCGCAATAAATCACCCACGCTGGCAATCTCGTTGGTACTAAGTGCTCATGCCGAATTATAGGAGGATGTACAATACAGTCACTGTTCAATGTACATTTATGAAGACATTTGGCATTCAGACTTTCCCCATACAAATGTAAATGTAGTCCATGAATGAACGATTTCAAGTACTAAATATTAATATCGAAAAATAACTATTAAATATATAACAAAACCATTAATATCGGAAGCTATGCGTAGCTACAGTATCTTGTCATGGTATAGATTAGGTTCACTATGGTTAGGTTGGGTGTTGGTACGTTCAGAGATGGTTGTTAGTATCCCCACTCTTCATTAGTTGCTCTGACTTATTCACGCTATCTTTGTTCCTGATAATTAACGCACTCATTCTTGGCGACTTATCATGGGTAGCGATTATAATTATTATTGTCTGCTTCAATGATTCAGTCCTCATGTCACTTCCTTATATATTTTCATACTGTATCATAAATGTGTGCTGCTTGATCTCCCCCGTCATTGACAACAATTCCCATTTCCGAATCATGAGTAACGATCCTAATAATATTGATTTTTTTTTTTTTTAGTACATACCGGTATTTCTCCATTGTAAAAGCCACCCACTTAGGGGACGAGTGTTGTTTTTCAGATCAAGGAAGGTCGTGCCGTTTATGGTTAACTAAAGCCCTCAGTTCCATTCACGTCTCAAAAAGAAAGTGGAAGAAGAGCTTATAGTTCCTCCGTTATCCATCAAATCACTTAGCAAGCCCAGATTTCGTATCTTATGAAAACTAAGGATGGAAACTCACGCACGAGTGGAAACTGATGCATTGGCAACACGAAGTCAGCGATGCGTGGCGCCAGATTACCAGGCAATCTCGAGCCTTAATATTGGGGCTAAGTGGAGCATTCTTGTCTCTGGCCTGATGAAGAGAGGAAGCGTCTCTTCCCTCCAGGCAATCACCTGGTGCTTCAGCTGAGGCGAGTTGGAACGTCTGGGACATGAAAGAGGGGAGGAAGAATGAGAAATCATACGAATATAAGAGAGGATTGGGAAGAAATATAAGGGCGAATTTAAACATGTAAGGTATTCACGTCTCTGCATAGCCTATAATCATATGTCACTATGTGCAATGTTAATTTTATACCGGGGAGTGAAGAAGCAATGATTATTCAAAAGAGAGACTATGCTGTTGTCTCGGCAGAAGATAATAAGACATAAAGTCAAGTGGAAAATAATGATCTTCGTTGTAAAATTACAAACGACCATGAATAGTTCAACACCGCAATAGTCTAAAATAAAATGACAAAGGATGACGAGTGACTATCTCACAGCATAAGGCTTGTTGGTTCGGGGTGTGTCTGTCATTAAAAATAGTCGAACAAATCTTCTAATATGACGGAAAAGACAGCAAAGTAGAACCCCACACAGATATCCTATACAGAAAATTATAGTCAGAATACCAAGGAACTTAAGAGTAGGGCAAGATAAAGAACATAAAGTGAATCTAACCAATTGAAACAAGGTCAAGGCGAAGGGTTCAACAATAATAAGTATAGATTAAAGTTAATCCAAAAGCTTTTTGCTTAGGATCCATGGGGGATGAGATATTCGGAAAGAACAGAAACACAGTATTATATATATTACACAAAAACACATGTGTAGTAGGTGTGATTTTCCAATAAAAACCGGGATAATGGTAAAGAGGTCTATTTTTCTATGTCCTACTCCATTATCTATTAAAATGAAAAAAAAAAAAAAATCATCGTTAATGAGTCTGCCAAGTCATGGTACTTGGACAGGATTTAGGTGGGGATCAATTCCATGAAAGGGAAGAGGTTGGGAATAAAAGTTGTACTACCACAGATTGACGAATTCCACGAGAGAGAGAGAGAGAGAGAGAGAGAGAGAGAGAGAGAGAGAGAGAGAGAGAGAGAGAGAGAGAGAGAGAGTCTTTAACTCGTCACGGTTGGCTGTAGTATTTTTCTCGCTTGATTACTGAAAAAACTCAATCACATCAGATATTATACAGTAGCAATGAACACACAATCATTACCCACGGTGACATGACCTCTCCCAGTGCCAACGAAAACGATACCAATGCCGATATATCCACAACCTAAAGTGACCGAGCAAACAAAAAGACGTAACACAACCAAAACAAACAAACACAACCAAAACAAACAAACACAACCAAAACAAACAAACACAACCAAAACAAACAAACACAATCAGAACAGACGCAAGCACAATCAAAACAGACGCAAGCACAATCAGAAAGACGCAAATACAACCAAAACAGAAGTAAATACAATAAAAAGCAGACGTAAGTACAACCAAAACAGACGTACAGTACCATCTCAGGCAATTCATACATAAGTCATTATTTTCTCAAGAGGACATAACCACAAACCACTCAGCCATAATGACAAACCACACAGACATAACCATTATCAAACACAGACTGACTGAAACTTAACCAACCAACCAACCACAACCTTCGCAACCACCCACGCCCATACCCATACCCAGGTGCGTCTAGGTACACACTTTAGAAGGCAGTGCGGGGTACAAAGGTTAATGACGGTGTGACCTGGAGGGAGGGAGGGAGGGAGGGAAGGAGATATGGAGGGGAGGGAGTGAGGGAAGGAAGGTGGTGGTGGCGGCTGGTTGTCACACTGGCCGCGGCGTCACATGAAAGTATGGGTGGGGCATCTCTCTCTCTCTCTCTCTCTCTCTCTCTCTCTCTCTCTCTCTCTCTCTCTCTCTTATGCTATTCAACTCGCTTATCCCTTCATTAGCTCGTACTCTTTCCTTTACTTTCTGACTTTCTCGACTTTCTCCCTCTTCTTATTTATTTCACTCACACACACCATTCATTACTTGTCCCTCCACGATGGTTCTTTTCCCCATTCCACTTCCTCACCCTCATAACTATACGGTACTTTATGCCATAATTATCAACCTTACATCTAATCTGGCTCCCTCACCACATTCTCTCCCTCGCATCCCGTCTCACTTTTTCACTCAATCGCTATTACATCATTCCTTGCCTCCAAAATATACCTTATCTCCTTGCCTCCTACAACCTATATTTCTCCCAAAACGACAGTACATATATTTTTTCCTTTGTCAATGATGATCCTTCTTCGCCATCGTCTCTCTCTCTCTCTCTCTCTCTCTCTCTCTCTCTCTCTCTCTCTCTCTCTCTCTCTCTCTCTCTCTCTCCCCCATCCCACACAGTAACCGTAACTCCTGCTATATACCCACATATTGGCTTCTTCCTCGTATCCATACTATTGCCCTTCCTCCTTAGTACACTCCCTCCCTCACCCGATCACCCATTTATAAGCTATGTGCATGCTAGATCCTTCCCTTCCCTCCCTCCGCTCCTCTCTCTCTCTCTCTCTCTCTCTCTCTCTCTCTCTCTCTCTCTCTCTGGCCGCCTCCTCCTTTCGGCGTCACCTTCTGTCTCTTCTTGTCGTTTTCCTATTTCCTGTTTCTGTGTATTATCTTGTCTGTCTCGTTCAATCGTCATACCCCTGTCTCATATATCTCTCATTAGTCCCCCTTCCTTCTCTATTTTCTCTTTTGTTCCAATAATAATGTGCTCTCTCGACACATCCTCTTCCTCTTCGTGTGTTTCCTTTTCCTCCTAATGCATACTCGCATCCTCTTTATCGTTTATTCTCTCAATTCCATATATTATCTATCTATCTATCTATCCATCTATCTATCTATCTATCTATATATAACACCCTTTTCTCGATGGTTTATTTAGTTAGGTGGTTGTGCTGTACCTCTCCTCCCCTGGTACAACACAGCCTTGGCATCCCCTTCCTCTTCTTCAAGTCCTCAACACCTGCCACCACCATCTCGCTTCCCTCTTCCCTGCCCCTTCCTTCACTTATTCCATTACTTCCTCCTGCTCTCCCCTTCTCCTTCGCTCCTCTGAACTATTTCCTTTTATCTTCCTTCACTCTCCAGTCTCTATCTGTCTGTCTGTTTCCCTGTATATCTCCTGCCTGCCTGTCTGTGTGTCTCTCTCTATCCATCCAATGTCCGCATCCCCTGCAATATCCTTTTCTTACTTCCCCACTTCCTCCCGTTCCTTCATTTTCTTTTCCTCTTCCTCTTCCTCCTCTTCCAGCACCACCTAAACAATTGTTCTTCACTCCCTCTTCTTTTCTCTTTCCCTTTACCTCGTCCTCTCTCACTATCAACTGTCCTTTTCCATTCTCCTCTTTCCCTCTGTCTTCATATTGTCCCCAATCTCTGTATCTCCTCCCAGCACTATACTACTTAAAACCTCGACACCATCTCCAACACATATGATCTCCTTCATACAAAGCCTCTTTATCACCTTTCCCCATGCCCATCTGTCTTCCTCCACTTCGTCATCTCTCCTCCTCCTCCTCCTCCTCCTCCTCCTCCTCCCCCTCATCAGCTACATTTCCTCTTCTCGGTTAATTTTCTCTATATTATCTTCTTTATACAATTTCTATTTTTCTCTCCTTGTTCAACTCACCTCCTTTGATTTCTCAGTGTTGTCTCTAGTTCTCCTTACCTTACTCCCTCGCCTCCTAATTTCTGTTCATTTCCACGTCTTTTTCCTGTTCTCACTACCTTCCAGTTTCACCTAACCTACTCGAGTCCCTCTTTCCACCCAAGTAATATCCGTCCTTCCCAACTCACTCCCACAGACCACATATCTCTTCCTGCCCAATCAAACTCCTTATCTTTTAACCTAATTCTTTCACTCTCCTATATTTATTCTTTCCTCATCTAGATCCTGTTTTTCTTATCTCACATCCCACTTCCTCTCTTCGTTCCTCCATCTAGCTCGTCCACCTGAGTGCCTGGGCCGACAGAGGTGCATCCGGTGAATGCGTGATGGTCACCTGTGAACACCTGAGCTGAGGAGAGCATGTGGGTGTTGTCCTGTTCCCTCTCCTTCCCTGATCTAATATTCCTTCACCCTCTTGCATACCCTCACTACTATGTGCATGTAAAGTCTTTATATTATTTGCTGTATTCACATACATGGATGGACACACACATAAATATGCATTCTCGTGTATAAAACTCCGCGTGTATACAGTACACTAGAGTGACAGTCATTTGGCAACATATACATACCTGTATACATTACTGCTTAGAAACAAGCAGTATTTTCGGTCCACCGGACTGAGGTTTGGGTTTCCCATTTCCTGTTGCATGACTCGGCTCACCTGTTTCGAAATAGAAATATTTATATATATATATATATATATATATATATATATATATATATATATATATATATATATATATATATATATATATATATATATATATATATATATATATATATATATATATATATAAGTGCCTGGCAACAGATCGTCGCATTTTAACATTCACGTATTTTTTTACCAGAAAATTGTCGAATTCCGATATCTCCATATTGTGTCAGTAAATACACAAACTAAATATAGGTGTTCTGTTTTCTGGTATGGCTTGGAGGACTTGTGCCTTTAACCTTGTCAAGAATATCTAAATTGGGAATGAGGTTGGACTTACTGAATTCAACGATAAATAAGAAGGAAACTGTATGGTCAGAGAAGGAAAGGGTAGTAAAAGAAGGAAGAACAACAGTTAAGGAAATAACAACAACAGTGATAGAAAAAAAACGACAATGAAAGAAATACGGACAGAGGTGATGAAGGAAAGACAGCAGTGAAGGAAATAAGAACAGCAGTGGTAGCAAGAGAATTAGCAGTGAGAGAGATATGAACAAGAGTGGTAGAAAAAAGTCATCATAGAAGGGAATAAGGACAGCATTGATAGGAAAAAAACAAGATTAAGAGTGGTAGAAAGAAGTCATCATAGAATGGAATAAGGACAGCATTGATAGGAAAAAAACAAGATTAAGAGTGGTAGAAAAAAGTCATCATAGAATGGAATAAGGACAGCATTGATAGGAAAAAAAACAAGATTAAGAGTGGTAGAAAGTGGACATCAGTGAAGGGAAAAAGGACAGCATTGATAGGAAAAAAAACAAGATTAACAGTGGTAGAAAGAAGTCATCATAGAATGGAATAAGGACAGCATTGATAGGGGGAAAAAAAACAGCAGTGAAGGAAACAAGACCAACAGTGGTAGCAGAAAAAAAAAAAAACACACATGAGTAGAAAGACTTGCTGTGTGGTGAGGAATATAAACAACTTCCTCCAGCACCAGGATGTGTAGATGGTCTTGTTGATCCCACTTCACCCTCTCTACTCCACCTGTCACCTCCACACCTGCACCTCCTTCTCCAGCCTTTTTTTTTTATTATTGTTTTCTATCTGTGTCTCTCCATCTCTACCTCTTTATCTCTTGCTATGTCTATGTCTATGTCTATGTCTATGTCTATGTCTATGTCTATGTCTATGTCTATGTCTATGTCTATGTCTATGTCTATGTCTATGTCTATGTCTATGTCTATGTCTATGTCTATGTCTATGTCTATGTCTATGTCTATGTCTATGTCTATGTCTATGTCTATGTCTATGTCTATGTCTATGTCTATGTCTATGTCTATGTCTATGTCTATGTCTATGTCTATGTCTATGTCTATGTCTATGTCTATGTCTATGTCTATGTCTATGTCTATGTCTATGTCTATGTCTATGTCTATGTCTATGTCTATGTCTATGTCTATGTCTATGTCTATGTCTATGTCTATGTCTATGTCTATGTCTATGTCTATGTCTGTCTGTCTGTCTGTCTGTCTGTCTGTCTGTCTGTCTGTCTGTCTGTCTGTCTGTCTGTCTGTCTGTCTGTCTGTCTGTCTGTCTGTCTCTCTCTCTCTCTCTCTCTCTCTCTCATGCAGCACTTTTACCTCCATTTTTTCACCATCGCTATCATTTTTATAGCTTTCATCCGCCGCCGCTTTATTCTATTCAGTAAATTTCCTCGCCCTTGTATACACCTCTTTCCTTCCATACATTCTCACTTTTCCATTATTGCACGTTTTCATACCAACAGATTTTACTGCACCACTTTTTTCCACCTCTTTCGTTCATATATTCTTGATATTGGTAATTAATTCACTCACCTCCTCCACACATTCTGTTATTTACAATGTCCTTATCTTCATCTTAATTAAGGAGTCAATCTATTATGGACGAAATGGAGGACTAATGACTCCTCCAAACTATGCTAAAAAACAAATTAATTCAGGTTTATTTGTACTAAAGTGTGAGTTCGTTTCCAGTTCGTTGGTTCGTTCACAAGGTCATCCCTCCTTAACCAATTAGTCAACAGGTCCCGTCTTATCCACCTGTCGTGTCCATCCGTCACATTCACACTTCATTCAACCAGTTGGGAAATAATTCTCTTTTTTCACTCTGCCATTCTCAGGCGTCACCTCCACTTGTCATATTCACACTAAGACCAATAGACACTTCAACCGCTTATCGGATACCTCTCTCATTCACTCTCACTCTGCTATCTCTACACGACATCCCCATCTATTACATTCACACTTCATTTAGCCAATTCTCATATATATTTCCTCTCTTGTTCACACTATTGTCTCAAGCCATTTTCTATCTCTCAAAAATTATGTCTCTCCTTCACTCAAAATCGTCCCACTTGACTCCATCCCTGGCATTCACACTTCAGCCACATAATACCCTTTCTTTTCACTCTATGGTCTCCTCTCGTCATCATCTCCTCAGCACCTTGACCCGTTAGTTCTGTGCACCTGCCGTCCCCACACCTGGCACACACAGTTCCTCGGTAGGCGGGTCAGGTAAGAGTGTAATGGGGGTCCGTCCTACCACACGCGAGCCAGCCAGCAGGATTAGCAACATCGGCATGGACAAGCACAGTATATGTATGTATGTATACCTCAAATGTCCTTTGTAATTCAGACACACCCTTCAAAAGTCAGATGCTTACGTTCCTTGCTTACCGACACATCTCGTCCAAAAGCTTGTAACCAAACACGATCTCTTGTGTTATATTTTAGTTCTGAATTAAAAAAAAGAAAGGAAGTTTCCAGGCCTAACTGAATATGTCGACCATCATGAATATGCGTACCCTCTAAAATATAAATACTTTGTCAACTCTTAAGCAAAAATGGGAAATATATTATATTTAACACTGATTATAATTATCTACTTCAATTATTAATTTTGTGAACACAAAGCTGTTGTCTGAATGGGTTTAACTCTGGCTCGTTGTATGTAAGTATTTATCGGATTGAATGACGACACGAGTTATGTCTTTGATTATACAGTACACTTGTAGACGAATTTCCTTTAGTCCCCCTGGATTTTTTACCTGATACAAATTTATTCTCGAACTGTAAAGGCCACAAGCTTTGTCGAGTTTCCTAGTGATTTCAGAGATGAGAAAGGAACTATGGATCGTGACTGTAAATAAAATGGCAAACGTGTTTTGTTTTTCTTTGCTGGGTTTCTTTTCCCTTGAGAGGACAAAAAATCTCTCCCTCTCAGGCACACAAGAAATTTTTCCACAGGTATCACCATTAAAATAACGTGTGTGTTGTGGATTTTACTTCTATCTGTCTCCCCTACACGCACTCTTTTCTCTCCTTTTTTCTTTCTCAGTCCCCTCTCATTCACTCACTCATTGCCTCTCTCTCTTTAACTTTCCCATCATCGTTTCCTTTTTTCTCTCTCTCTTTCTTTACTATCCTCCTCTTTGTAATCTCATATTACTCATTTACTCTCTCTCGCTCTCTCAGAATCGTTTCCTTTATCTCCTTTGTTCATTCCTTTTCCTCTTCTTATTCACACACATTTTAATCTTTCTGACTTTCAAAGGTCAAACACCCTTCTTTTCTCTACTATTATATACATAGTAGAGTGGATAGACCGACGGACTGCAAAACTCAGACCCCCAATCGTGTGAGTTCTTTGAGGTGATCTGATGGTTCTCGCTGTCGTTCAAGTATCCTGGCTACACCAACACATAAAAAAATACCCCCTAAAATCGTCATCAACTAACAGCAGAGAAGATGCCCAACCATATTCCAAGATGCTACGAGTGATGTGTATCCTATCTTCTGACAGTGACGTGTAAAAATAAGTTGCCGTCATCTAGAGGGGCAGAAAAGAATCAACCAATACCATGAAGCTCGAATGTCTCCAATTAGTGCGACACACGTGAAGCACACAACACCTACGGGCTTCACTCAGTATTTTCGGGGCCTCACAAGAGTTACAGGCCACTGACAGCCTACAGTCCCGAGGGAAAATAAAAACCTCACTTAACTTTTTTATTCTCGCTTTATCTCTTATTCGTCCTTCCTCCTTTTTCAAATTCCCTTTCACCATCCCATTCTCGCATTCTCCCTCCCTTCGTTCCCCTCCTTCCCCTCACCCTCATTTCTTGGCCCTAACACCAGTCACTTGGAGTAGTTCTGAATCGAAATGCATCTGTTTGTTATTCCCCCTCCATCTCTCCTCCCTCTCTGGCATGTCTCTCTCTTTCTCTTCCGTCCATCTCTCCCTCGCCCTAGCTTCCATTCCTCTTCCCTTCTCCCTGTTTTTCTCTACCATCTCTCCACTCCCTATTTTCCTATCTTTATATATATTCCCAATTCTCTGTCCCTCACCTTATCATCCACAGCCTCCCTCTTCCGTCTCTCTTTCCCCTTACCTACCCCATCCTTCCTTCCCCTCGCTCCCCCCCAGACTTTCTCCTCACCCTACTCTCTGTTTCCCTCCCTCCCTCCCATATTCCCAGTCCTCTCCCTCTCCCTCTCACCCTTTTGTTACTGGTGCTTCCCCTCTCTTCATCCTTTTGTTCCGGTTCGCTATTCCCTCTGTCCAACCACATTTCCCCTCTCTCTCTCTTTCTACTTCTCTCTCTTATTCCATCCTCCTCTCATTTTATATTTCAAAGTGAGTTTTTACCATTTTTTTTTTTTTTTGCGTTTTTCCTCCGTCCTCCTTCCTTCTACTTGTTTTTCTGTTTCGCAATAAGGGGTTTTATGTATTTACATTCCTCTTTGCCCTCTTCCTCATCTCATCTACCACTTTCTCTCCCTCCTTTCGTTTAGTCCCCTCTCTTCCCTTCTTATCTTTTCGTTCTTCCTTTTAGCCTGGTGGTTTTTGTTCCATCTGTGTTTGTTCTCCTTTGGTACGGTTAGTCTCCCATTCTCATTTCGCTTTACCTTCAACTCCCCCCCCCCCACCACCACTCTCTACATTTTTCTCCCTTATATTCAACCAGCCTGTTCACCCCACCCTTCCATCTCATACTTTGCTCAAATCTATCCTGTAATTTAGATCTGTCACCTGTCAATCAGCAGGAATAGGGAACAACGAAACTGAGATAGCATGATGAAAATATATGGAAGAAATGTCTACTAATATGGATCAGATGTTAGGCATTTAAAATAAAGAAACGCAGTGTGGAAGAATGCCACTTTAAAAACTGATTGTTCCATAAATGACAAAAGCCGTGTCGTCCTTCTCTTAAATCAATCAATTGCCTTCAGACATATAAGCACGCTGAGCCCCTTGCCACAACACTTACAAACAGAGGTCGAATGGTTTCTTATTTACCATGTGTTGTTTTACCAATTCGCAGGACACGAGTATTGTCTTTCACTGCTCACATCAAAAGCAAGAGAGATGTGGTTCTGTAGCGGACTGTAATAGCCATAGATTGTTTATTAAAGGTAGGACCCGTACTCTAAGGTAACATATTATAACTGAAGGTGAGAGTAACACGTTCAATGCCACCAGAGGAAAGATGAACATTAAACAGTACTTGTGTGTGTGTGTGTGTGTGTGTGTGTGTGTGTGTGTGTGTGTTCCTCCCTCATTATATCTTTTATATTTTTTTCCTAGTCTAATTCTTATAGCCTACCTACCTACCTACCACCTATACCTACTTACCTTCCTACTTTCCTCTATCTTCCTATACCTACTTATATCTACCTACCTACCTATATTTACCTACCTACTTATATCTCCCTACCTACATATACTTACCTTACCTGCCTATATCTACCTACCTACCTACAAATACCTACCTTACCTACCTACCTGTATCTACCTACATACATACACCTACATACCAAACCTACCTACCTATTACCTACCCAAACCTACCGACCCACACCTACCTACCTACCTCTTCGCATTCACCTTTTTCAGTTTCATTTTTAACGAGTTGGTCTCCTCTCTTCTTTCTTTTCCTCCCTCTCCCTTTTTATTCGGTGTTTTATTCTCTTCCCTTTTATCCATTTTGTTCTCAGTTACGTTTTTTATTTCCTTTACTGTTTTGCTCTACTTGGTAACACTTCTTTTAATTTTCTCTCTCTCCAAAATTCGTTTCCTTTTAGTATTGTTCATTTTACATCTTCGTTTTTCATCATATTTTTGTTCCATTTCTTTTCTCGTTCTTTACCTTCTGACATTTTATTTAAATATCTAACTATTTATCTTTCTATCTATCATGCATTCATTCATTCAATATATATATATATATATATATATATATATATATATATATATACACTGATTTATATATCAAACTCTATCTGTCTTAGTATCCCTCATAATCTATCTGCCTATTAATCGATCTGTTTAATAATTTATAATTTTTTATCTCATCCCTCACTTACATTCCTCCATTGCCATACGTTCCTACTTTCTCAACTACCCTCCCTCACTTACTTTCTGTCCCTACCATCCCTCTCACTCAGCTCCAATTTCTTGTCACCTCCCATTCTCTCTCTCTCTCTCTCTCTCTCTCTCTCTCTCTCTCTCAGCAAGTCCGCCCTGTGTCTCTGAGATATGCATGACGAGATGGCCGTGTCCACCCCCCCCCCCTTCCCCCAGTCTCCCTTCCCCAACTGCATGACACGTTCGGCACCGCCCCCCCAGTCTTGTCTCGCCCGATAATTATAGCCAACTGGTGCCTCTGTTGTGGTGGGGGAGATCAAGTGAGGGAGGGACGGGGAAAGGTGGAGAGAAAGATGATGGAAAGAGAGGGATGGAGAGATTGAAGGTTAAGAGAGAGAGAGAGAGAGAGAGAGA